>CM053502.1:47963117-48220749 GCA_028627145.1 Eidolon dupreanum
GTGAGAGAAGAAAGGCAGATGGGGACTTTCGAGAAGTATTCTTAAAATGGGCAAGAAAATTGAACAGGCACCTCACAAAAGAAGATAGTGAAATGGATAATAAATAAGTGAAAGCACTCAACCTCATTACTAATAAAGGTACTTCAAATTAAAACTACAAGAAGATAAATATTACCAGAATAGCTAAACCAAAAATGCTGATAAAACCAAGTAGTGAGAATGATATACAGGAACTGGAACTCATTTATACTGCTGGCATAAAAGCCCTGTGGTAACCTATTTATCACTATCTGTAAAAATTGAATATATGCATATTTTATAACAGTAATTCTATTTCTAGGTATGTAGTGAAACAACATGAGTGTATAAAGTACATATATATATGTATATATCTTATACATCAATGTCCATAGCAGTGTTATTCATAATAGCCATATTTGTAAATAATAAAAATGTCCATAAATAGTGGAATGGATAATAAACAAATTATATATTTATACCATGGAACACTATATACCACTGCAAAAATTAAATGTAGGTGAGTCTCACAAAGATAATAACAAAAAGATCATAAGTTAAAAGCTACATACTGTATGATTTTATTTATATAAAACTCAAAAACAGACTAAGCTAATTCATGTACGAGATAGTGGTTGCTTTTTGAGCATAGAGAGCAGAGGACGTAAGGGATTTTTCTGAGGTTCTTGTAACCTATTTCATGGCTTTGGTGGTAGCTATATACCTATGATCAATCAGAAATAATCCATTAAGCTTTACATTTATGATTTATGCCTTTTTCAAATTGTATACTTCAATTAAAAATTTTCTTATAAAGGAGGAGGGTTGGATTATAAATTAGATCTCATATTTATCTATTTATCTATGTATCTACTTAATCTATTTTTGAGAGATCAAAGTAAGATTGGAATTGTTTTGAAATTATTTTATTTGTTCAACTCTATTCCTTTTAATGTGACATTGTGGCCAAATAATACCACATGAGACTTAGGAGGTATATATAACATGTTTATTCATCTTTTCTCTTTCCTTTTTTTTCCCCTAGTGCTTTCATAGTACATACTCCTTCTTTGTAGTTCTTTTCTTGAAACACAGAGTCTAAGGATGACATTTACACCATCCTGACTTATACAATCAGTTCACCCTGTTTGAATGAGATAACTATGCTGCTTCTTCTGATCCTTGGTTATTCTGGATGGTAAACAGCATAGTATTTAAGCCATGATGTGTTTTTAGCATATTATGGAGGAAATATAATGATAACTTGAATTCTAGGGAGTACTAAAGAGTTGAAGTGCTGTGTAAAAATCACCAGAAATTTTGGTTGAGTCATGCTGGGCCTTTCCACAGAAGGACCAAAAGGTGATAAAATACTGGGCAATGTTTTCAAAATTATGGTATTAATGTTTAAAGATTATTTTGTTCTAAATGCAATGTCCAGAAATTATTTTTAAACTGGTTACTCAGAGCTTTTTGAATATAGAACTAATTTGGGAGTATCTATCTATCTATCTATCTACCTACCTACCTACCTACCTACCTATCATCTATCTATCAATCACAGTGATGGTTGAAATAAGAGTGAGCAGATTAGGCAGCTCTGGGTCCATTTTATGGGGGATCTACATAAGATTTTGTTTAAAATAGTTTGAGCAGCTAAAAAAAAAAAAAAAGATAACCATTCCTTTAGAAGACTTAGTTTGGTGAAAAAAGATTACCAGACACCAGGAAAATCTGGTGCATGAGACCATGTAACTTAAAGGCAATATCTGTGACCTGAATGCCACAGGCAAGTGTTGGAATATATAGCATTTGGAATTGGGAGTTCAGAATGAGGACTCCCAGGAACATTACACTAAAAGGTGCCCTGAACTAAAAGTTAGCTAATATGTATGAATAATTTTTATTTTTATTGAATAGTTACTGTTATCTGGTAATGTTAGCTATTTTTATGCATTATTTAATCCTCATCAGAGCACACTGCTTGCAGACATGATAAAGTAGCAGGTATCAGACTAACTCTCCCACTAATAAGCTGGATAAATTAATTACTACTTGAAGGCATCAGAGTACACCTAAAAGGGCTAGAATTTGAGATGTCAAGACAACTGAGAAAAAGAAATTCATTGAGGTGAGCAGGACCTTCTTTGTGTGTTTTTTTTTTTCTGTGATGCATTCATAATACAAAAAAGGGGCATAGAGGATGAATGGAAAGTAGTGGCCCAGATCTTACAGGAACTTCAGTGGAATTAGGAGACTAAAGTTCATGTTCAGGAATACTAAGACAGCCATGATATAAAGGACCAAGATCCGAGAGAAAAGGGAACTAGAAATAATCTGAGCTAGCATTCTGTATGCAGTTTTTCCTGAGGAATCCATTGACTTCTATACTGTGCACTAGAGAAACCAAGAAGAATGCAGCAGTTAAGATACCAAAAGTCTAAGCAGGGATTTCAGCAATTCCATGGAAACAAAGAGGCAGAAATTGTGGTTCAGAGCCCCCCAAGGAGAAAGGGCCCTGGTAAAGAAAAAAAAAATGGCTGATTTTCAATTGAGACGCAGAATAGCTAGACTCTAATAGCAAGAGCAAACTGGAAATACACAGTTCACTGCTGAATCAAGATAATGTGTCTATGTCATTCAAGAGAAAATGAAATCCTCAATGTAAAAAGATATCATCTGGAGCCTATATAATTTTTTACTTAAAATGTACAATAGTCAATAGAAAATTGCCAGGCACGTCAGGAAGCAGGACCAAATAATCTGAATTTCAAGAGAGAATAAAAATAAACTACAGGTTATTGATATACTGAGATTATCAGACTTTAAGAGAACTATGATTAGTATGTTTAAGAAGCTAGATGTACAAATTGATTATTTCACAACAGGAATCTCTAGACAAAGATCAAATGGAAATCCTAGAATTGAGAAACATAAATTAAGAATGCAAGAGATGTATTTAATAGCACATTACGCATAGTAGAAGAGAAGATTATTAAAGCTGAAGATTTTATTAAAAGACAACAGATTTAGGCATAGAAAGTAATAGGATGAAAGATAAAGAAAAGACCATAACAGACTTACGGGATACTTCTGTGCTGGTCTCAGCTTAATGTTAGTGATGCTGTTGACTAGAAATGCCTTGGGGCACTGTCCTGGGCCTGGGTTCCTTTTTCAGAATCAATGTTGTAGCTGGACCGGCTCTTGTGATTTTTATTATAATTTCAAGATAACTTCAGCAATAACCATCAAGAAACTTTGAAATATATAACATGTATTACTCACAGATCCTGGAGGGTACACAATGAGTTTGCAAGTGAGAGAGAGAGACAGAGAGAGAGGGCTTGGGGTTCTGCTTTTATTGAGGTTGAGGGTTGGACCTAGGATTTCCTGTGTTTACTCTTAGTAGTGAATTTAAAACATAAAAGTGAGAATTAAAGGCAGGAAGAAAAATAAAAAGGAAAAAAATGTGACCAAAGGATCAGTTATCTAAGTCAACCGAAGATCTTTAAACAAAAGGAACTTCAAGGAGGTGGGGGTAAGGGAAGGCCTGTCTCTTTATCTAGGGGCTGGCAATGTGTTTATCAGCCAGCTTTGAAGTGGATGTCTCAGCAATCAAAGCCTAACTCTGCATTACAAAAAAAGAAAACCAAATGTCAGGGTTTATACTGCTGAGATCCAGTGAAAACATCTAATATGGTGCTTCTCAAAGTAGGATTCTGAGACCACTTTTAGTACAGGCCCTTGATAAAATAAGTAAAGAGAGTATTTATAAATATTTATAGCAATTGATTTTGCCACAAAAACTTTAATGTACTTTATGACAGAGTTAGTTTACAAAGGATTATAAATAAGAGGAAAAAATATTCATCACAAATAGTTGGAGAAACATCGGTATAATACATGTATACTTGGAGTCCCAGAAGTCATGGAGAGATAGAATGTGGCAGAAATAACATTTGAAATTTTATTGGCCAAAGATTTTTTCAAAACCGATAAAGACCTCAAGGTATAACTTCGTAAAGCTCCATGAACCCTAACCAGCATAAACACAAACAAAACCCTACCTAGGCACATCAAAATGAAGCTGCTGAAAACCTAAGACAAAGGAAAAATTTTCGAAGGGGGCCAGAAAAAAAGAAAACAAACAACCTCCCCCCCAAAAAAACAACCAAAAATATAAAAATCCTTCAAAGGAACAATAGTGACTGGAACTGCCTTTTCAACCCATATGGTGGAATCCAGAAGTCAATCGAATGGCATCTTCGAAGTGCTGAAAGAAAATAATAATCATTAAGCTGCCAACTTAATTTTATACCAAGTAAAAAAATTCTTTAAAGTAAGGATGAAATGAATCTATTTGTGGAGAAACAAAACAGAATATCTTGACATCAGACTCACACTAAAATACTGAAGAAAGCTGTTAGAGCAAAGGAAATGGACCTAAGTTGCACAGAAATGAAAGAGGGATGAAAAGCAAGAAAAGGGGTTCATGTGAAGATAAATATAGGTGAATATTGTTTAGAACAAAAACAGTGTCTAGTGAAATTAAAATACATGACAATAATAGAAAAAATGCAAGAGAAGTATAAGATCCTTGCAAAGATTCAGAATTGGTGAATATAATAAATTCTATTATACTTTAATAAATCATGGATAAGTAATGTAATTTCTAGAGTAATAACTAAAAATAATGATATAAGAGTATAGAAGTAACAGACTAATAGAGAAGTGGAGAATAAAAAAATCCTGACTAATTTTTAGAAGACAAGAAAAATATAGGAACTAAGAACAAATGGAAATGGGAAGAATATGGTAGCTTTAAATCCACATATATCCATGGTTATATTAAATATAAATAGTCTAAATATTTCTGTTAAAAGACATATTGGTCAACTATGGAAAAATAATTTTATGCTATCTGAGTAGACACACTCAAATATTAAGACACAGAAAGGTATAGGATAAAATATTGGAAAAAGATATACCATATAAACATTAATCAAAAAGAAGCTGGTGTCGCTGTGCTGATATTAGACATTGTAGATTTTAAAGAAAGAAGTAATACTAAAAATCAAAGAAGCTGTGTCAATAGTGGTAAAATGGGCATTTGACGGGAATATACAATTATCAAAAAAGATGCATGTACAGTAACACAAAATGTTCAAAGCAAAAGCTGACAGAAGTAAGAAGAGAAATGGATAATCTTATAGTCACAGTCAGAGATTTTAATAGAGCTCTCCCTCTTTAATTGTTAACATTAGCAAACAAAAATATGAGACTAGAATAACACCATTAGCAAACTTAACTTAAATGACATATCTTGAACTCTGCACTCAAAGCTGCAGAATACACATTCTTTTCAATTAAAAATGAAACATTTACTAAAATTGATTGTATACTTGTCAAAAAAGTAAGTCCTTAAAAATCCAGTGGGTTGAAATCACATGTATTATTTCCTCTCCTCACAGTAGAATTAGATTATAAATCAATAACAAAATGATAACAAGAATATATACATATCCTGTAACCCAGGAATTCTATTCCTGGATACCTGACACAAATGAATACATCTGGCAAGAAAGGAAGTGTACAATAACGCTCACGAAATTGAAAATAACCCATTGTCTATCAACACTAGAATGGAAGAAATTATATGTTGTATATTAATTTAATGGAATAATGAACTAACTGCTGCTAATCACAGCTACATGGATGAGTCTCACAGATTTAATAATGAGCAAACAAAGCCAGATACAAAGAATGTAAATCATGTGATTCCATTTATAAAATGCAAAACAGATAAAATTAAGCTATACTGATACAAGTCAGAATAGTGTTTTGTTTTCTTACTGTATATATGTTGTACCTCATTAAAAATGTGGGGTTTTTTGTTTGTTTTTTGTTTTTTGTTTTTTTTTTTTTTGGTTTTTCGTTTTTGTTTTTTTTTTTTAAAAGCCAAATAAAAAACCTCAAGATAAAAAAAAAAAAATACAGAAGTACTTTCTGGGTGGCAAAGGTGGGCAAACATTATGAACAGGGAATTTTCTTGGGTTCCAGTTCTGTATTCCATGAACTTCCCTCTACCTAGTAAACTCTTACTTTTAAACTCCATTCACATCTTGTCTATGTTTGTTATCTTAATAAATAAACTGATTAATGATATTATTTTATTGTCTTAGATCTTTTATATCTTCTCCATCCTGAGGGCATGTGAGGCAACATGATGTTGTAGTTAAAAATACAGCCCCAGAGACAGAACCCTTGTTTTAAATCTCACTTAACATTTAGGCAAAACACTTAAACTCTCCGTGTCTTAGTTTCCTGACTTAAAATCAAGGCAATAGCAATTCCTGTGTCTTAGTGCTGTTTAGAGAATTAAATGAATCAGTAATTACTTAAAACTGTGTTTGGCACAAAAGTCAGCACTCTATCAATGTTTGTGATTGTTACTGTAATTACTTTGGGGGAATTGGACCATTCCTTATATTTGTTTTAAATCCCTCTGATACCTAGAACTGTACTGAGCAATCAGGAAGATGGAATTTCTGGAAAGCTGGAGGCAAAGATATTTTGATAACCGTTTTCTCTCTGTGGATGAAGATGAGCTTTCACTGATGACAAGTTTTGCTCATGAACCAGAAACTTAAGTAGAGCTGCATAAATTAGTGTAAGTGTTAAGAATAAGGTGGGAAGGATTTGTTTTCTCAACTCTGGAAGGACCGTATAACTCTGAAGAGTGTCAGGAGCAGCTTCGCACTGTGCTAGGGAATCAAATGTTGAATGCCAAGACATCTGACATCGCCCCCTTCCCATTCACCTTGCTTCCACTGTGTTCTTCATTCATGGCTAAGTAAACTGAGAACTTTAGCAAGTCTATCAATATATATATATATTGTTGTTGTTGTTGTTGTTGTTGTTGTTGTTGTTGTTGTTGTTGCAATGTGTAGGCTACCTGAACTCTGAAAGCCTACATATATATTTTAAAAGTTTGTGGATTGAATTGAATTGAATTATACTGATTTGAACTCAAGTGAATTTTGATAGATAAGGACCAGAATAGCTTGGTGGTTTAACTTGTGAGTTTTGGAGTCAGATGAATTTGAGTTTGATTTACCAGATTTGTGAATTTTCACAAAACAATTAACTTCTTAGGTCCTCAGCTTCCTCATTTGTAATATGTAGGCAATAATCATAGGAACCCCACAGAGTTGTTGTGTAGCTTAAACGAGAGATGTGCCTGGAACATGTATTAAATTATCAGTAAATCCTAGCAATTATCATTATTGCGGGTGCTATTATTTTTATTTTTTTTTAGTTTATCTCGGCCAAGTATCTCAAACCAGACTGAACTGAATTGTGAAAATTAGCCATGAGCTATACAAATGTGTATGTGTCCCTTCCTTGTTTCTTAAAATTCATTTTGTTCTTGTTCTCCAGACATCCCTGAGAATTTAGAGAGCGGAAGTGCTATTATCTACAGTTGGCATATGAGCTAATAACACGGAGAGATAAAATGATTTGTCCAACAATCTTGTAACTATTAGTGTTAGAGATCAACCTAGAACCCAGGCCTCCTCAGCACTAGCCTTGAGAATTTTATTTCTTCCTGCTCTGTCTACATTCTTATCTTAGGATAATCAGTGAGAGCATATTCATTAATCCTATGGAAGGGAATTCTGAAAGACAGGTATTATCCTAAATTATCCTAAACAAGATGCACAAGTTTATCTCACTTTTCCAAATGTGGTAGTTAAATGGTTGACATAGGTCACAGAGGCTTTTAAGGGATCCAAGAGGTTTGATATTAAAGTTCCATTTGAGGATGCTTCCTCCTTCTAGAGCTAGTATTTTCACTCCTCCACAATAGAGGTCGTTTTATCTTCAACCTTTGCCCAGAATGGACTTTCCTCCTGCTATATTCTTCTTGCTCTTAGGTGGGCTTTATCTAGTTATCTACCTCCCAGCCTGGAGATGATTATTTCACCTAAGGTTGTTGCTCATTTCAAGACACCAACCAACTCAGTAATGAGTTTTGACATCGACCTTCAAGGTTTCTTTCAGGAGAATTTAGCTCACTAGTCAAGTCATTTAATTTTCTTTTACTAAGGTGACTGTCAGGTCGCAGGAGATTTCTATTTTCCCTTTCATCACTAAGTGTAAGCTGCATGAGGACAGGGACTTTGTCTGCCACAGAATGTCTCAGCGCATGGGACAGTGCAGATAGATGCTCATTACTTATTTGCTGACTGACCAAATGATGTTTCAACTCAGAAATCCCTCATATTTTAGCTAAATTCCTACCTTTGTTATCCCTTTTTCCATACGTTTCGGATTTTGTGTTTAGATTCTATTTAGAAGTGCTTGGGTTTTGGTTGATTGAATTAGTTTGTGTTCTAGCTGGATTTTAAACTTCTTGGCCCCTTAGAATTGTGTTTTCTGCCCATACCCTTGTTCAGGTATTTATGACCACAAATTGACCTGCTTTTGAAGGTTGGATTTTGGAGTAAATGAATTAAAAATAACTATTATTTTATCCTAATTAAATTCTAGCACTAAGTTACTTAGGAAATTTTAGATATAAGATTTCTATTGAGTAAGGTCATAGGATATTCTTAAGATTGACTTTTTGATCTGGTTTCCACTTTTGGTGACAGATTATGTAGTACAGCATTTGCTACTGTTAGTTGTATTTGATTTTCCCTAATAGGACATTCAGCAGCCTTTTGTCGCCTAACAAAAAACAAAACAAAAAACAAAGTGAACGAACCAACCCAACAGCAATGAAGTGTAAGCCAACCTGTGCTGGGCCACTAGGGAGGTCTCTGGTGGACTCTGGACCAGAAATCACGAGCTCCTTCGGATTCTGGGTCGGCCCAATGCTATGTAGGGAACAGCAGGAAGTTTGCTCTGCTTCCCTTTTGTGCCAAGGCAGCCAGAGAAGCTTTTAATCCACTCTATTTCAAACAATCACAAGCAAAGAAAAAAATGTCATGGGAATATCCAGACTTGGGCAGATAACAACCCTACTCTTTATAACTCACTTACTAATCCATAGGGAGAAAGGAGAGAAACAGTTTTTGAATGGTCAGCTGTCCATGCGCAGTAGCTGGATGCTGAGCCCTTTTCAAATGTACTCAGAATAAAAATGAAACTCTACTACTTGTTTTGCCCATTAGATAGCATTATCTCCATGGAACGCCAATTCATATCTCTTTGTGCTGTGTGTAGTTCTCACATATGGGATTTTAATAACCTCCATGCTGTGCTATGAATTTATAAGCAGGGCTGATAGAGGAAAAGCACCACAGGACTTTATTTTTTCATTATTACTCTTTTGAAAAACAGAGTCTGCCTCATTTCTGTAAGGATCTTCTGACAGCACTGGTAATGTTGCGACTAGAGTATAGTTGTTGCTATGGAAAGGCATAAGCTCTTTATTTATTTGCTATCTATTTTTCTGGACTCTTTATCCCATCCCCATCCTGCCTTTAGCCACCTCCATAATATCCTATGGCATTGCACTTGCAGCTTCAGTGAACTGATTGCACAGAAAATAGCCCTGTTCTCTAGCTCTGTAGTTCATCTTACATCTGATTTTTTTTCCTACACATTCTTTTAAATGTGGTCACATTTGTCCTCCATACAGTTCTACATGTGCAAGGAGCCCTTTTGTTGTGGTGGTTAGGAAAGCAAACTCTGTGGTCAGTTAGTCCTAGATGAGAGTGTTGGCTCTGTTCTCTGTCCTGGAGAAATTATTTGGATTTTGTTAACTCTTTTACAAAATGCTAATGATAAACCTTCCTCTCATTTTGATGTAATTGTTAGCTGATATTTTATCTATGAGCTATTTAGCACAATATTTGACAACATGTTGATAGAAGTTGCTGTTATTGTTATTATTCATTCAATATTTACTCATTGCTTACTAGATGTCAGACACTATTCCGGATGCTGCAGTTATATAGGAAATGAAACGATTTCCTTGCTTTTATAAAGCTTACCATCTAATTATTAAATAATTATTGAAATTGCAGTTTAAAGGTACATCTTGTGTACTTTTCCAATAATACTTAAAATCTGCCATTTTCTTTCCTCAATTAAATGTGGAGATTAAATACTATTTTACAATCTTGTATGTACATGAATAATCCTACTATATTTTATCCTTTATTTCCCTTGCTTTCAAATCCCTCTTCCATTTTCACATTGTACCCATTTGGATTAACCTGCTTAACCAAGAAAAATCCTGGCTTCTCCATATCATAACCTTTTTATTACAAATCTGAATCTGTTTTAGATTCAGTCTTTCTAACCCACTATGGTACTTTATCTGAAATTTCACAGTAGACCTCTTGTATGCTAAAGTGAAATGTAGGTTAAGAAAGCAAATTTTGAAAAGTTCAGAAAAAAAAAAGCTCAGGGGCTACATCCTGACATGTCTGTATCTGGATAGTCTATCCAGCAGGGCCCCTGACTAGAAATCTGCTTATAGGTGTTTTGACACATGGGCACACATGCTTATGTGCACGCTGGCATATATTTGTTTAGACACTAACAACACTAAGTATATAATGGTACCAGAAGTCTCCACATTCTTAGAGAATCCTCAGAATTCACTGACGTTAAAAAAAATTTAAGACGTGTGCTCTGAAACATATGTTACTGTGCAAATAAAGTAGGACCTTACTTAACACTGATGTTGGGTGATGGTGCTAAAACCACTCTATCAGTAAACATCACAGCTAAGTCTTTGAACCAGTGTGATATTTATAGTACATCTGAATCTACTTCTGTTCAATCAAAAATATTTATTACCTGCTTGGGCCAGGTGCCTGGTTAGTGTTGTTAATACAGTTGTAAACAGAATGTTTTCTTCCTCCAAGAAACTTATGGACTTGTAGAGACTGACAATAAATGAGTAAATGTATTAATAAATATACAATTAAAATTACAAGTGCCTCTGAAGCGGCAGCACTGTGTGCTATGAATGGGCCTAATGGGGAGGACTTACCTTGGACTCAAGTGAGTGGTCAGGAAAAGACTTCTGTAAGAAGCTGACATTTAAGTTGGGTTCTGCACAGTGAGAAGACACCTGCAAAATAGGAAGTGGAGTGGAGGGCAGAATATTCTAGGAAAAAAAGGACCAGAATATTCCAAGTCCTGAGGCTGAGGCAAGAACATGACTTGGTCAAGAAACTTAAATTAAAACTGGCTGACTGTAACTGAGAGAGCCTGTGACCACATGAAGAGTTCAGAGTCTCTTCTACACACAGTGGGAGACTTGTTGATTTGAGGTTAACAGAAGTTAACAAAGCAGCCTCCTTAAGATTTTCTTATCCCAAGGAATGCCAGAAGGCAGGGTCTTGCTTTTTGTAGTTAGTATTTCAATTAAGTTATTTTTATGAATCTATACGCCTTCTGAGAGTATGAGCTGTGAATGCCAGAGCTTAGAATCTCCGTGTTTATTTTGAGCTAATTACCACAAATATGTTTTTAATTGGCAACTGTGTATCTTAGACACAGTTCATTACATTTAACCTTTGAGATCACTTGTAATTCATCCTCTCAAAAAAAGTTTTCTATTAGGAAAGTATGGCACACGTCAACATTTTAATTACTTTCTTCTGGAAGATTTTGTATTGGACACAATTCATCTGTCGAGGAAATGAAAAAATGGCTATACTTTGAGAAAATAATGCTCAAGTGTCAAACATCCCAGTGCATTTAGTATTCTGCTTTTATAGAATACTGTTTATACACTCAAATTAGCATTTTGGTACCATTTATTAAGAATATATATAATTTAATTTTTTCTAGAGCCAACAATTTAAAGCAGCTGGAGGTTTCGTTTTTCCCCTGTCACTGATCTGCTAAATCTTCCTGTCATTCTATCATACTGACTTTTCATCCAGCCTTTACACACACACTTAGTTATATGTATGATTCTTGTTTTAATGGGTTTTGATAGATTTCCCTGTGCTCATTTATTTATAGAAATGATTTATTATTTATATTGATTTCAGGGTATTTTTATTTCTGTGTTTCATTTTGTTTTGTTGGAGCCACTATGTATTCTCACAAATATTTCTTCACTGCATATACATGAATTTTAGTAAGTTGTTCCATTTAAATAAATGTTCACAATTCTTTCTGCTGCTATCTTTATTATTATCTTTAATCAAGGTTTTTTGTTTGTTTTTTTTTTTGTTTTTTGCTTGTTTGTTTGTTTTTTGCTTCTGAAAGGAATTTATTCAATTAAATCTGAGGTAATGAGAGGAACTTTGGAGTTAACTAATAAAGATGGCTGCCCCTCGCTGACATCTACATTATTGATACTTTATTGACTACCATACTTCTATAATGCCAGTATATTTCAGGTTCCAAAACTTTGCTAAGATTTGTTAGAGATTCTGCTACTGGTAATCAACCTTTTAGGTAATAGAGCACATATCGAGTTTTCGCACGCAGGATGGTTCCCTCCCAAGGACTTTTGGCTTCGGAGACTAAATGTTGCATTGTGGCTTTGGCAGGCCTTAGAGGAGCCTGGCTGCTGGAAACTGAAGTGCTTGGACCTTGCCAACCCAAAACCACTGTGCTCCTTACAGCTCTCTAGTGCCAGGAGTTTTTGTGCCAAGGAAACAGAAACCTGTCTAGAAAATAAACTGTTTTCTCTTGACATTTCCTCTAGTAAAACTAAAAGAGGTTGAACCTGTATGTTGTTTTGTAGTTACAAAATGATTTAAGACTTTAAGTTGGAAGTTTAATACTACAGTTTCATACAGAAAACAAAATGATGCATTATTTATGCTCCACAAATTCCTTTACTCCCAATTTTCAAAATGTCTAAAAATTTTTTTAAGTGATCGTTGTTGTGGTAATAAATAGCCTTTTCAGCTCCTGAACTAAAGTACTCTCTGCGTGTGAAAGGCTTCAAGTGAGAGTGGTGTTGTAAATGTGTGACGGGATATAGTTGGGCGGTTGTATATGAATGAATGGGGTTATGTGGCACATCATGCTGATGAGATCAGTAGAAGATAAATTCACAGGCTAACAAAACTTTTAGCAGGATTCTACATTTTGGACCCACAATATCAGAATTGACTTTACTCACTTTCATCCAACTATTTTTATCTCTTCTTATTTGCCCTAGATTTCTTTTTCTGTTCTTTCCTGTTTCTCCTCTAGTACATGTTTTTTTTTTCAACCAGTTTTTATCAGAGGAAAAAATTTTTATTTAAGCTAGCACAAGACTGAGATGTAAATGTGGGATCCTATGAAATTAAGACTTGACCTACATTTAGTAAAACCAGTATTGTTCTAAGAAGTTAGACCCTCGTGAAAAATCAGTAAAACTTGGAACACATAAAAAATTAAATTCATAGCACTTATGCAGCCTAATTTCATGGTCCTATTACCTAATTATTTACTAGAGTTCCTTGATTTCTATTAAAACTGAGTTTCTCAACCTCAGCACTGTTGACATTGTTGGCTAGATAATTCTTTGCTACAAGGGGTTTTGCTGTTCATTGAAGGATCTTTAGCAGCATTCTTGACTTCTACTCAGTAAATGCTGCTAGCACCCCCTCGACTCTTAACAACGAGAAATATCTCTAGACATTGCCAAATGTCTCCATGGGACAAAATTACTCCTAGTTTAGAACCGCTATTTTAGACCTGAGTACTTGGACAAATGATGATCTAAATCAATATGTTAAATGTAGATTTAAAAAAAAAAACTGCTTTAAAAGACTAGATTTCTCCATCTTATCTCATTATTTCCAACAACATTCAAATTCAAAAGCTATTTCCCAATGCTAGCAAAGTATGAATAAATAGAAAGTAAACATCTTCCTTTTTATTAGATAAGATGTCCAGCCATGAAAATCCCTGGATTTAAAGAGCTTGTTAAGATGTATTATGTCAGATGAAAAGTGCTATTTTAATAACTCATTGTTATTCTTAGCATGGACCTTTTATTTTAGAAAAATGGGTAATTAGCATTTTGGCTTATCACTTTCTTTCCATGAATACAAATGATTTGATAGACAGACAACCAAGAGAGATTTCATTAAATAATGGGTCTAATCAGCCTTGGACTAGAGTAAATTAGAGGTTATACTTCCAGCTTGAGAGTTGGAACTCATGGTTTGGTGGCAGTGTCATCTCATTCATCCGGGATATTTTTGTTGATCAATCTAATGTTGTAGTCAAAAACCAGAGCACAGGTCAATTGGCTAGAAATAAAAGTCAAAACTCAGCTTGAGAAGCCACAGACTATACTGCATTTAACTTGCAGCTAGATAATTGCAAGAATACATTCAAAGCGTAACTACAAGTCCTATGGTGCTTGGACTTAGCAGGTTCAGTTTCTAGATAATGGCCCATTATTAATGTGGAGGTATTAGAAGGTTTTCCAGGGGAAAAATATCAGCCTGGAATCATTCCCTTTTGCACATATTATACACACATTATACACTTTACTGCCATCTGTGGTTATCCATACTTTTCATAAAACCTCATACTAGTTTTCCAAAAAGGACTACCAATAATAGCACTTTATTTTTTGAGAACAGTCTGTATTGAAATGAATTTTCTTTTTAAAAATTTTTAGTGCAGTCTGTCCTTTTGTTTCTGAGAAACAAAGCCCAATGCTCTGTTTGATTTGGAACTGTCTTGTCACTCAGAGGAGACAGATAACTATTAGTGGAATTTTCCTAGCCTTGGTTGTCTTTTGAAGCTCTCGGATAGTCTTGCGAAGGGATCACAATTGTTGCTTAGACTTCCTCTATGGGGCAATGGAAGAACTTAGATCTGAGAAACATTGTCATCATGAGATGGAGGAATGATTTTATTCACAATTCATGCTCTACATTCATGATCCAACCAACACAGAAGCCTTTACTCTGTGTGTCCTTAAGCTGCACCTGACATTTTACCTCCTAATGTTTTCTAAGTAGCATTTTTCTACCAAGCAGACTTGTGTGAAAAATATGAAGGTAACAGGCATTTAATGCTTCTGAAACATATTTAGCTTTATTGCTAACATCTTTATGAAAAATAACAAGGGACTAAAGCCAAAACAGAATGTGTTTTCAAGTCCTGAAAGAAATCCTCACATAATACAATGCAGGAAATTAAAAGGTCTTATTTTCCCTTGTAAAATGTATGTGCACTTTTATTTATTTATTTATTTATTTATTTATTTATTTATTTATTTATTTATTTATTTGCTATTTATTGTTATTGATATATCTCTACTAACCCCTAAGAAGGGTGGATCCTGGTAATGAGAGTATTTAGGGGGCTGAGTGAGTGATAGTTGGAGGAACCGAGAGAAATATAATACTTTGTAAAGAAATGGAGAGTAACAGTCTAGGGTACCTCACTTGGAAGAAATGAAGATCATGAAGATCCTGTAGGAGAGAGTCCTCTTTCATATCCCCAAGCCATCTTCAGCTAAATTTACATTGCTTCCTAATGCTCTTTGGGGTGGCTTTTATTTTGTGGGGGAGGATGAGTAATGCTTACTTTTATTCAAGTTTATCATGGACAAAGACAGAGCTTACTCATGGGTTACTAATAAATGAGTTGTAGATATTAAGAAAATAGAGTGAAGAAGTAGACAAATCTATGCAAAAGCACACAGCCAGAAGGTGGCAGAGAGATTTGAATGCAAGACTGATGACGAAGCTGATGTTTATTTGAATTCTACCTGTGCTGCTAGAAACTGGTTCTATTATAATTCTCTCAAAACACCTTCAGTTTTTTTCAGATAAGATGGAAACAGAATATGATGAAATGTTGAAGGCTGATGATATTAAAATTTCTCTATACAATTATATATTTTTAACATACAAAAGTTTAAATGTTTAACATGCAGTGTCTTGGTATTAATAACTTTTCTTTTAAATTGTCTTTATTGTTTAATTCATAAGTGAAAAATATGGTTTATGGACAAATAAATGCTTTTGTCACCAAATGATATAGAAACGATATGCCCATGATATGATAAACTGGTCTCCCCTAACAAGAAGTAAACATTTAATTGGAACAAGTCCTGTTTTTTGAAGTTATCTATACTTTGCCTAAAATTAGCCCTGTTTGTTTATAGCAGTCACACACACACACATACACACACACACACACACACACTCACACGTTTTCCAAAAAATTAGAATTAGAGAAATGATTTGCCTTTCCACAGCTCCCTCTCTTCACTTTACCCCCAAATGAATTATATGGTATTAAAAGTTATTTATTTTTATGATCAGGCTGGTCAATAATATATTCATACAGGATTCATTAGCTTGTTAATTAGGCCGTATGGTTCAGATTTGAGCCCAGGTGTGAGGCAGGAAAGCCCTGATGGGGATCTGTGTCTCAGCTGCAGCCCACAGCCAGGACTCTTGCAAGGTTAAGATTTCCCCCTTTTAAGGAAAGAAGAAAGCTCATTCTCTTCATGCCTATCAGTAATCCTACTGTATAAATAAAAGCCCCTCCAAAAATTGCTTACATTTTGAATTGGTTATGCCTTAACATTTTTTGGTGATTGATGTAATAAGAGCCTTTTTTCAGCTTCAAAATATGTAAAGTTGCTACAATATTCAGTGCTTGAGAGATGCCCAAATTGCTCTTTATCAAAAATCCTATGGAAAGTTCTAAAGTCTGGTTAAATAGATTTTGGAGAAGACACTGAATAAGTCTGAAATATGCTGTTAAAACTGTGGCCAATATGCACCATAGTTTTTAATAAAGCATTTTGGTTCATTCATCCTGCGAATAATTATGTATTTATTGTTGTCTTTTGGTCTTCTGAAGCCTGAGTGGTATCTTTAGGTTGTCTAGTTTCTGCAATCTTGGATACTGGAAGGATGGTATTTTTCAGTTTTAGCTAATTGCTATGCTTTACATGGTCACAGGGACTGAGTGTTTTAGAAAGCCACTTCATTAAAGCATTAAAATACTGTGGGCTCAGTAATTTCATTTACTGGGTCAATAACCCATGATATCTTAAAGAAGATTTAAAATAGTTTAAAAATAATTATTCAAACAGAAAGGAATTTCAAACTATAATTACCACAGCAATAAAGGAAAAAGATTCCAAACCAAGTCTAAATATTACTGTATATTTAAATCTTAATATTGCATTCTCATAATTCAAATGATTTAGCTATCTAATAGTAGATCACAAGATCTTAGACATTAAATAAACTTCAGCAAGCATCTAGTTTGGATGTAGGAATCCAAATATACATATATTTTTAAAAAAAACATTTTTAATTCAATACCTGGAAAGATAAGCTATTGTGATGCCTTCTTGTGTAAAGTATTCATTTTTCTTAAAGCATTCTCATATTTGTTGTTCAGTTTTTTACCTATGTATTTGCATTTTCCATTAACCTATCTTATGTTAGATTTCTTTCTTTTGTAATTCCATTTTTTGCTGCGGTACCATTATCAATTTTGCATATCCACATTGTAATTGGCTGCCATTTTTTAATTCTTCCATTAATTCTAATAGTTCTATAGTTTGTTGTGTTTGCAAGAAAGACTATTATATCATCTGCAAATAATGATGATTTTTTTTTTTCTCCTCTGTTCCAGTATTAAAACTTTCCCCCACCCTACCTCTGGGCTTCAGTTTTTACATTGGGTAGAACTTCAAGAACAATGGTGAAATAATAATAGAATCAGTAAGCATTCATGTCTTATTCTTAGTCTTAACAAGACTATAGCTAGTACGAAGCTTCCAAACTATGTTTCAAGTCATTATCCCTTAAGATGTTAATCAATTTCCTGCCAAAAAACAAACAAACAAACAAACAAATAGAGTGTGAGTTTTCCCAAATAATTTTCTGGAACTCTGAGTTAAACAAAAAGAAACAGACTTAAGTAAATAACTTTCCTTAGCTTTTAGTATGTAATATTCATTGGCAATCCCTAAGAGGTGGAGAATGTATGTGACATTTCCTAACATATTTGACCATAGAACATCGTTTTTGAAGAACACTTAACTACCATCTTACAGTACAATATGCCATTGCCACTCTGTTAGAATACTGGTAACACTGATCTTGGTTTGGGCTTCAAAATGATACTCCTTATTATGTTAAGAAATTATCCTACTCTTAGCTTACTAAGAGTGTTATATAAATAGACTTTTGCTCAACATAATGTTTTTAAGATTCATTATGTTGCTCATTTGTTCTCCATGATAAATAGTAGTCACTCATACAAGGGTATTGATAAATATTTGTGTTATTTGCAATTTGAGGATGTTATAAACAATGCTGCTCTGAATATTTTTGTACGTGAATCCTGGTACAAAAAGGAATGCATTTTTATAGGATTATAAGAAGTAGTAGAATTCCTGGGTTTAAGATGTGTGTGTGTGTGTGTGTGTATGTGTGTGTGTGTGTGTATACATATACATATATATATATTCAGGTATACAGGGTAATGCTATAGTCTTCTGAACTGTTAATATAAAGTTCACAGTCCTACTAGTTATTCCATGAGACTTCCAGTTACTATACATTCTTTTTAACATTTGATATTGTCAGACATTTTAATTTCAGGCAGCCTGGTAGACATACAGTATCTCATTTTTTTTAGTTTACATTTTTCTGATTACTAATGATAAACTCCTTTCTGATGCTTATCTGCCATTTGGATTTCCTCTTTTATGTAATGACTAAATATTTTGCCCATCTTTCTGTTGCTTTGGCTGTCTGCTGTCTTTCATTATTGATTTTTTAAGGATTTATTATTTATTGTGTATATTAACTCTTTCTAGGAGAGACACACACACAGACACATGCACCTCCCCTATAGAGAGGAAGAAAAAATATATACATGTGTGGATCCCAACCACCAATGAAAATACTGTTTTCAGTCAGCGGTTGCTTTGAACCCACAGATGCAAAACTGGCAGATATGAAACACTCCCTATATAGTTATTGAAAAAACACCATGTATAAGTGGAACCAGGCAGTTCAAACCCTTGTTAAAAAGTTAACTTTATATGCTATTTTATGGTGATTTTTAATTCTGTAATTTTCTCTGCTTTTGTTTTTATGAAGCTTCATGTTGATATATTTAAATGTGATTTTTATTTATTTTGCCTGTGAGTCATCAGCTGATACTCTTGAATTTACAGATTCTCATAAGTTCTAGAAAATCCTTAGCCATTGTCTTCTATCCATTCAAACTCTCCTCTCCTCTGGTATTTCAAATAAATTCGTTAGGCCATCTCATTGTCTTCCCTGTGTCTTTTATTCTACTTCTTTTTTAATCTCCTGTTTCATCTGAACAGTTACTTCTATCTTCTAGTTCAGTAATTCTCTTTAGCTTTTTCTAATTTGCTGTTAAATACATTCACTGAGTTCTTCATTTCATGTATTATATTTACCAATTCTAGAATTTGGTTCTTTTTCACATATACTCCATCACTTTTCATAGTTTTCACTTCTCTGCCAACATTTTCAGTTGTCTTTTATCTTCTTGAGTATATAGTAAACATAGTCGTTTTGGCCTGTGCCCTGTAACTCCATATATAGAGTTGCTGTGGAACTGTTTCTGTTGGTTTTCTTTAATGGTGTTTTGTCCTTTCATATGTCTGGGTTTTTAGATTGTGTATTGGGCATTGTATTTGGAAATTTATTTGTAGCAATACTTTTAGGCCTAGGATGATATTTTCTTCCTCCAGAGAAGATTTCTCTTTGTTTCCTGCAGGTGTCTAAGGTCATTAGAAGTTTAGGACTAGATAATGCAATTTTCAAAATTTAGGATTTTCATAGCCAACTAATTGACATGAAAAAAGATAACAGGTTTTGCAGACTGGTTTATTTCAGACTTACTTTTAGAATATATCTTGAGAATCCCGGTCTAAAGTAAATGTTGATTTACCCTTTGGGGGCTCTAGATTCTGATTTCTGTCTTTCTAGGCCCAGGAGGCTACCATAAGCAGATCTCAGCTTCTTCTTCCAGGACCACAAATGCCCCTAGGGCAAAAACAGCCCTTAGTGTTGATGTACCTCTCTAAGTTCTGGACTTCTCTAGGCTGGCAAGTTCTCAGTATTTTATTAGGTCTTGGATGGTCCTAAAGAAATGGTATTTATATTGTTTCAAGCTCCTGTAGTTATCTTCCATGGAAAGATTGTTCTGAATTTTATAATTTGACATATTGAAACAGACATTCTCATGCCAGTACTTTTTCACAACAATGAATTTGAATATTTTCCGTACTTTGTTTTTGCATTTCCAGACTAGAAGGAATGAATGATTTATACTGCAACTTCTTTCCTGAAGCCTGTCCCAATTGGAATCGTAGATCCTTAATTTGAAGCCTATATAAGCCACGTTTTTCTCCTTATTATGAAAATAAACATAGTCTCAGGACCTACAATGCAAACATAGCTCTCCTGGTCTCCAATGAATGGACATAACTCCACTGAGACATTCATGCTTCCTTATCTCTTCCATCTGCTCATTTTGCTACCATTTTCTTTCACTTTCAGCTTGGAATCCATGTTATTAGTGCCCATAATTATTTCTCAGCTTTGAACTTTCAGTACACCACCTGCCACAGTCTCCAGCCCTCGATTAAGCTGCCTGTTTTCTCAGCTCTCCCTTTATGCTTCTGAACAGTACTAAAAAGAGTGTGTAACCTTACAGTAGGTTCATCAAAAATCTATAATTTCTAAATTCAGACTGTAGCACAACTGACAGTCCTTTTAATTCTTGCTCGAAAAGTTCTCTTTCTCAAAATTTAATCCCTGTCCTGAAGTCTGTTAATATTACCTCTAAATATCCCATCTCTCAATAATTAACCCTTATTTGCTTTATAGAAATGAAAAGGAATCTGGAGTGAACTCTAATTGCAATATTGTCTCTCTCTACCCTGGGTTCTTACTCCATTAGGAGATTGTTCTCTTTGCTATCACTCCATCTCCACTTACCCCTTCCTCTCAAACTACAAAGCCACTAAAGCATCCTCAGATCTACAAATGAAACAACATTTTTAGAAAAAATTCTATTAAATGAATAATAGTAAATTTTTAATTTACCACTACCCTTACATGTTAATTTCACATGATGATTAATAGAATTTATAGGATAAGATGATTTTCCTTGCTTCCCCAGCAAATTCTATCCAAAACACAAAGAAGAGTTCTAATACTATATAATTAATAGTAATTTTGTGGGAAATAAAAGTTCTCATGCTTGGTACTACATGAAAACTTCCAGTATCGTCTCCATTTGCTCTTTAAACATTCTGACTTCTAGGGCTAATTTCATGTTGTTAGGGAGAGGGAATTCACCCTTTTACCCTCTTTGAGTTCTTGGGGCTGGGCTACTAATAAAATTGGCACAAAGCAGAATAACAGGAGAATATCCAGTTTTATTATGTAGGCTTAGGGCAGTAAATTAGTAAAATTAACAGGGGTTTGTTTATATAACTTTTTCAGGTCTAGATTCTGGGTCTCTGAGATAAGGCTCTCTCTTCCTTAGTCTGTTGGCTCCTTAGCCCTTTTATAGCAGGGAGGGCACCTTTCATATGGAAATTTATTTCCTCTGTTTAGAGTGACAGACTAGGGTCAGAGACCTCCTTTCATTCCTGTTCCTTCTCAAGTGATTTCAATTCAAAATAATCAATATGCCATTATGGGATATTTTGGGGTAGCCTGCCCTGGGCCCCAACAATGTACAAGTGCAGCTAACCAAGGCAGTAGTATTTGAGGGTTAACTGGAAGGATTGAGTACCCCAGCATCTTGCCCACTTAGGGCCCCAAGGACCCAAATTTACCACTTTGTTTTTTATCCTTTTAAATCAGGTGCTATGATCTCCTCTTTTATTGTTAATTCCTCTAGGACAATGTTTCTCAAACATAGATGTGCATTGGAATCATGTGTGAAACTTTAAAAAAATATGTTTATGGAGATGCCTTCCTCAAGAGTTGTCTGATTCACTTGGTCAGGGACAGAGTCCAGCTATTATCATTTTGTAGAAGCTTTCCTGGTCATCTTAAAGTGCAACCAGTTGAGAACCATGTTCCTAGCTGAGTGACATGTGAAGATATTAATACCATAGCAGGAATCAGTTTTCTCGCTTACTTTCTTTGTGCGACATACCTAGATGCTATATTAGCACTGAGTCCTGAGCTCATCTTTCTGAAAGGAGAGGAAAATAATTCAGAGCTAAGTTGGCCACAAAATTAGTTAAATTGTATTATGATCTAATAGTGATAGTGAAATATGAATGACTTCTGTTATTCTAGTCCACAGGAGAAAACTAACTTGGTTTGAGAAGACTCATTTTTTTTTATCTTCCAGTCCAGAGAAAGCAAGCTGCTTTTTGGGAGGCATGCCTACCTACGTGATTATACAAATCCATTTCTCTCAAGGAACTTCCAAAAAGAGAGAACACATCATCTACAGCAACCGAGAAACATAGCTTTATGTTGCCTATTTTAGAATTATTTCTTGACATTAACGTTTTTATGCATCCCCATATTAAGTTTTATGCTTGGATGTAATACAACACCAGGTAGGAATCAAGGTAAATGCCATATTCCAAATTCACAGAGAGTCAGAGCTAAACTGTGGGTTATCACATCTGTCTTTTTATGTGCTATTACTCATAGTATGTGATTTATACACACTGCTTTTAAAAGCTGCACCATCTGAAAGATGCTGGTTTGTAGAGGGGCCAAGAAGCACAATTACAGGATGGCTTGGTTGAACTGTGTTGATTTCTCTCTAGAACAGTCTTCACAATTCTTTGCTCACAGTTAGAGGTCTGCTGAAAGTGACTCGGTATAGATGAAAACAGCTTGCTTAATCATTCCTGAAACACGGGAAAAATTAAAATACATTTTTTCCTTTGTCATGCAATAAAAACAATGCCAGATTGTTAATGCCTCTTTTGTACCTTTCACTTGAAAGACCTCAAAAGAACATCAAGGAGAATAAAGGCAAAATCTATTCCCCAATGGCGTCATTATACATGTTGAAGCCTCTAAAACTAAAACTTTAAAGACATTCAGGAAGAGTAGAGGAATAAATGACAGCAAACCGAAGACTGTGCCTCTCGTGCTTTGCTCAACCTGCTTTGTTCAAATTTATCCAAATTAGATGATGAAACACAAAGATCTTATTTGTTTCAACATTAAAGTAGTAAATTAATGAGTGGTGAGTTAGTTGCTAATTGTTCTGTAAAGCATTTAAGATGCCAGGAGTACCCCATCTCCAGTGTTTTAAATTGCTTTCTTATGGTCAAAATGAAAGCAACCATTTAGGATAGTGTAAAACAATGTTTTTAATAATTTAAGCTGGTTCTATTCAAACATGATTTTTATTCTGAAATATTTATCTAAGCTCCTGTTTCGATTCGAGATGAGCAAGTTTCATTTTAGACTTCAAGACATCAATAGAAATTCATTTACAGTATGGGGCTAAAGTAGGGAGGTAGATTAGCTCTATCCAGTGTTGTGTTTCATCCCTGGCTGTTTCTGCTTGGTTCCAGAGTGTAGAATTAGCAGGATTGGTTAAATTTTACTTGAGTTTTGGTGACCTTTTCTAATCCTGACTGTTTCATAATTTAATGTCTTGACCTTCGTTTTCCGTAGCGCCACCTTAGTGATAAATGCAGAGATTTAATAACTAGAACTAGTTGACAGGTGACCTTTCGTACATGGCCATTTCTCTTTGCTGGGGAAACCGTACTGTTTTGCAAGTTTTAATTCACAGATTTTAATTATCTATTCTATTGTCTATAAGCTTATTCACAGAGTAAAAAGTAAAGGTTAAATATTTCATTCTTCTTACTGATTAAAATGTAAAGTGCTTTGTGGTTCTCCCAATATATCATTCAAAAGGGATAGGGCAATTTGTCAGACTCTTACCCATAGAAAAAAGAAGGAATATACTAGAGTGATTGGTAAGAAGAAGGATGAAAAAAGTGGATAGGAGAGTGAGCTGTCTCATCAGCTGGATGAGGGTAACGATTGTGTGTGCGTGTGTGTGTGTATGTGTGTGTGCACACGTGTAAATTCAGAGCAGAGAAACAGAATAGTTCTTTAACAGTATGGGTACTAATTTGAAAGAGAAAGGTGACTGTGGCTTAACAAAAGGTGAAACTTGCCAATCAGAGTGAAACTTGAAATCATAGTGATAACTTGTTCATTTTGGTCATTCCCCCACCGAAAAAAAACTCAGCAAGAATCAGTTGGGCATTTCATGGTAAATTGTTTTCTAGAGTCTACATAAATAATATTTAAATACAAGAAAATGAAGCTAATATTATAATGCCACAGATTCCTAAAAAGAGATAACTATAGACCCATCTTCCTCATGCCGGCCCCTATAGTGTCAGAAAATATAGGAACTTTGTGATTCTCCTGTGCCTATATTCTTTGGCATTTTTACAAACAGAATTCACGTTTTTTGCCAAATACTAATGCTTATCATAAAAGAAAAATAAAAATTGTCATGGCTGTAAATGACCCATAGTATGAGCATGGTGTCATAGTCACCCAGTGCCCTTGAGTCTTTATAAGTAGGAGAGAACAATTCATGAACTAGAGAACAGCTTCATAGTCTAGAGCTAATTGTGATTCCCAAGGACTTGAAAGCAGCCATTGTGAGTTTCTAATGTGAATTTACCTCAAGGAAGTTTTCAAGCAGAGGGGAGCTATTCCCTTTAGCCACAGAGTCAGCTGATAAAAACATCATCTGCCATGGCCCCCCTTTTTTTCCTAGACATGGACTATAATCACTTAATGCATCAGAAAGAAACAACTCACTGCTGTTGTTTGAAAACTTTTGAAGAACAAATTGAATAAGAAGATGTATAGGACCATTTTAAAGCTAATAAAATTTGTTGTGATTAGTTTATCTTAGACTGAAATTTCAGCCATATTACATACTGAAAATATTAAGAAAAAAATGTGTACATAATTTCTTACACCATAATAATAACATTGTCAGAAAGGAGAGGTAAATTTCACTCACTTGCAAACCTTAACATTCCTGAGGAGCTTTCATCAGCTTGGAAACTTTGTCCTGTTTTGGTGAAACTCTTGGCCACTAGCATGTTTAAAAGCATTAATTTATAATTTAATGCAAATAATATAATACTTGATGAGATTTGAGGTGTTGGCCTATATATATTAGGAATAGTGCAAAATAATAATAAATATTTCTTTAATATCTCCCACTTCTTAATAGTGCTATTAATGCATTTCATCACAGATAACATGCTCCTCTTTTTAACTGGAATGATATCTAGCATCCACTGGACATCATGTTCATCTCAATTTCCTCAACTCTATAATGTGAAAGAAAACTAACTTTTTGAAGAATTTTTTATGAGACTTGAGTGGAATAATATAATAAAGTGCTGGATGAGGTGACTGGCCCATAATACATGTTCAGTCATGTTTCTATCAGTAAATATAATACACTAAACTTTTATGTCTTTTTCACACTGCTTCTTCCCTTCCTCCTTCTCCCTGTGGTCCAGACAAAAATCAAGTTCTTTTTTCTTGTAAGGAGGCAAATGTCAAGATTCATTTTAGCAAGGAAAGGACCTGTTTTTCAAGGCAATCCCTTCAGCCTTTAAAATAATATGTGAATTGATTCTAGTTGATCATAACTAAGATTAAAGTTCACACTGATTAGTGTAATTCTAAAATTATTTTACTCTTCACGGTGCCTTGCACAGAATAGGTATTAATAAAAATCACTTGGTTGCTTAATAGATATCATCAAATTCTTAAATTTCCTCAAGCTGAGTATTTATTTATAACCAGATATGCAGGTATAGAGTTAGTATACTTTTGAAAGGGAGAAAATACCCAAATATAGTGATGTTACCATAAAAAAAGCAATATTTTAGACTTTAAATAAAAAGAAGCATTTGACATTTGTGGGCTTTCTTTTAAAAGGGACACATTGCCCAGGCAGGGTCAACTGTATATTTATAGTGATCTCAGTTTATTGACATAGCCCAAGTCCAACCAGAGCATTTGGCTTGATGATGTTTTGAGTGTATAGAGGAAAAGGATGAAGAGGTCAAGTCTGTTTATAATGAAAAAAAAAAAAAAACAAAAAAACAAAAACAGGGATAAGTCAACTAAAAAGGAGAATTCAGAATAAAGAAAGGACTTGATAAAGTGGAACCAGATAAATCTTTCCAAAGGTTTTGGAAAATCCAGGGCTGCAATCTAGAAAGAAGCTGCTCACTAAGATAGAACCAAGTGAGTGGAGACATATGCAATAAATTTTCAAGTAAGGACCCCAAATCAAATAATATAAATGAGTTCAAGAAACAGCAGTATGTTTTAACAAAAAAAGTTGAGATCACAAGATGCAGTGATAAACCTAATAAAAGAAGCTGAGATAACCAGATAAGAGCACCTCTTGGGTCAAATCATCCATTTGTGACTAGGTATTTCTTTTTATCATTGCTTACTGACGTTTGCAGGTGCCTTCAAATGTATAAATGAATCCCTTGGGCTTTAGCAAGCACTTTGAGTTACCTGAAGCTTCAATTATGATGAAGAATGTTTCACTCATCTATCTCTGCCTTCCTATCATACTGTAAGAATAGTTCCTGCAACAAACCAGTAAATAGAGCAGTCACCACATTCAGCCATGTCTCCTGGTACCTCATTCAGGAATCAGCCAGCCAGGCAGGATTATGACCAAGCAGTAAGGACATGTGGAATTCTCCTAAGACTCTGGCCATAGTGACAATATGACTGAGTAAAAAGTGTAAAAGAAAGGGGCAATTTAAAAAGCATCTACCCCCAAAGCCATTACATTCGCAGTACTCTGCCCAATTACATATTTGTTACTTAAACAAGAGGCTGTTGTTCCCAGTGTTTGCCCTCAAGTTGTTAGTCAGCTGCTGACCTCATAATCTGCACAGCTGCAGCATCCCGATATGTTGTCATGGAACAGATTGTGATGTCTTAATTGATCACTTTCGGGGGTTACAATTGTCAAGCGAAACCAGTATGCTGATTCTTATTAGTTAAATTAAGCCTTGTTACAGCAGAACCAGCTAATTCACTCTAATGACTGGGAAATCCAATGCAAATTGCTGCATTTTATAGATTAGAGCACATCTAAGGCTTTTTCTTTATATCTTTTTTCTTTTTGATTTTTAAAAAAATTGTGGAGTCCATACCCCCCAAAAATGATTTTATTGTACAGTGAAGCAACTTCTTGGAATAGTAAATTGAATGTAACTTCCCTGCACCATATGCATCTTGGTGATAAGTTGGAATATGCCATATGACACACATAATTTAAATCAGGCATTGATTTGCATGACTTTAAATCAGTTTGGAGGACTCAGCTAAGTGTAATAGATGTCAGGTCCTACTACAAATAGCCTGGCAGAAAGAATGTTGTGTTCTTTTTTATCACTGCAGAAGACTAGTTACCTAGATGCTAGCAGAAGGGTCTTAGAACAAGCCTGATCTCAAGAGGCTTCTCCTTGTGCCTTCTTTGGCCATTGGTGAAGTCTTCACTATGGCACCAGCCTTCCGAATCCCATTTCCAAGTGCCCTAATATACACACCCACCTCGAGTAGATCTATTCTAACCTTGTGTCTGGACCCCCTGCTGCCCACCTTACTTCAGGCATTTTACTGTAGCAGGAGTGATGGGCAGTCTCTTTGATAGAAGTTTTAAGATACTTCATAAATGGAACTTTGTGGGCCCTACAAGACAAGTTTTTTCAAAATTCTTAATTTTGACATCTCAAATAAATAGATGGCATTATCTAACATATTTTATTGGTACACAATAAAAACTAAATCAAAGAAGTAAAGTTAAATTAACATATAGCTGTTAGCATCCAACACGCAACGGGAAGAACACATATTCATCAAAGCAGCTTTTTATAATAGAAAAAAAAAACCCCAGATAATAACTGAATGCCCAGCAGCAGACACATAGGCGCATTATGGTATACTCATCTAATTGAATATTTTACAGGCATTAAAAATATGTGTGAGGACTATTTACTGACATGAGAAAGCTTAATGGGGTGAAATTAAATGAAAATACCACTGTATAAATGGTATTTCTCAACCTGTCTAAAATAATATATCTAGAAGAAGGAAAATGCAACAAAATATTGTAGCAGTTGTTGAGGGGTAGAAATACAAACTGTTTTTATTCTTTTAACAATTTTTTTTTATTTTTCAAGTTTTCTATAACAAGCCCATATTACTTTAACATTCAGGAACAAGAAGCTTTTTAAAGCATTTTGAGTAGTTTTGTTATAACAAACACTTGCTGCAAGAGTCTCTGTTCAAGGCAAGTCCAAAAGGTCTTGGAACGAGCTCCTGTCTTCCTCCCCTGATTCTGCTACTCAGTTAAAGGCAGGTCCAGTCTTCTAGTTGCATAGACTAAACATTGGAAGTTATCCCTGACTCTTCTTTCTATCCTGCATTCTATCTGCTGGTCAACCCAGTAGGCTCTATTTTCAGAATATATCCAGCATGTGACAGCTTCTTGCTGCCTCTCTGCTACCTGACCTGGTCCAAGCCACCATCCTCTCTTGCAGTGATTATGGCAGTAGCCTGCTCTCTCAGTTTCTGTTCTTGCCGTTTTTGTGTCAATTTTCCACACAGCAGCCAAAGCTGTTAAAATATAATTTAGATAAGTCACTTCTCTGCTCAGAGACCTCCAATGACTTCTAAGTAAATGACCCTATGTGATGTCTCCTTTGGCATCTCTCTGGCCCCAGCACCTACTCGCTCACCTTAATGTTCTGCTAGACCACACTACTCTCCTGATTGTTCCTCTCCTCCCTTGTGGTGTTGGCAATGGCTTTTGCTTTTCAAGAATACTTTTCCCCGAAATATCACCCTAGCCAGCCCTCTTCATTCAGGTCTCTCCTCAGATATCATTTAACCCCCCACCCCAGGCCTTTTGTGATTACTAACAAACACACACATACACACACCCTAATCTCCTTCCTTGCTTTGATTTTCTCTATTTTCATCTATTTCTATATTCATCTAACATATATATATTTTGCAGATTTGCTTATACCTTTCTCACCCAAGTTGAATATAAGCTCTATGAGGACAGGGATATTTGTTAAACATTTCATAGCTCATTTCCAACCCCTAGAGCAATGTCTGGCACATAGTAGTTGTATAATAACTACATTGGGTCCTGACCATTGATAGGAAAGATTATCTGTTGCAGCTGTGTGATAGTTATCCTGGTGACTTTTCTGAGGCACTTTGCCTGTCAATTTACCCAGCTAGATTGAACCTGTTGGTATGTTGATCTGTTTCTTCTGGATCACTTTTCTCTTTTTATCTACATTAACAATTCTAGATAAATTAGAAAAGCCCATTTCTTCCCATTAAGTTCAGTGTTCAAGCTCCTAATAAATTATTTCAATTCAATTACTTTCATATTCTAACTTGACTGCTATATATTGAGCTCTTAAAGTATTCCAGGGACTTCTAGGGAGTGGGATTAAATGAAGAAGGCAGACTCTAGTCTTATAGAGTTTACTGTCTAGTGCAGACATAATTAAGCAAAAAATTAAAGTGCAACACTGGTACCCAATGTGAGAGGGACCACTGACTAATAGGCACAATAAAAATCCAAGCTCATATGTCAGCTATAAAATGTGGACTCTCATAGAAGGGAGATGAGGAAGATGTATCAATAAAGCATGTTGCTCCTTTATCACTCTTTTAAAAGATATGGTGAGTTTTCTTCATATGGGAAGAAACTGGCAAAATGGATTTATTTATCTTTAGAGGAAAGAATCAGAGAATAATGGAAGAAGCAGTGGGTTTAGAGCAAGAAGATTTAGATTTGAACCTATCACTGCAACTTGAATCTATCATTTGCAAGTCCTAAAAGCTGGTGCTTACTTAACCTCTATGAGTCTCTGTTACCTCTTTGGTTAAAAAAAGGGAGGGTGGTGGTTAGAGTAGCTTTAGAGACTGTGTATGTAAAAGAAGCCTTCCCTTATTTACCTAGAATAAACAAACACAAAGGCCAGCTAGCATGGGGGACACAAAGTTTTTAAGAGTCTGTAATATTTTTAGTAGCTTTAGACTTGTCTTAAGTAGTTCTGGGTTCTGAAAATCTTTTTCGGAGCCTTGTCAATTTGCTGAATTTTTCATATTTGTATCAACTGCTAAATAACCATTCATACATATGCATAAATATAGAATCGATGCCTAGATATATTCCTTTTGCCTTTTTTAAGCCATCATCCTTATTAAAAAGAAATCTTTTCATGTTACCTTACTTCATTTGAAATTACAATTTTGAATGAAAAGACATTTAGAGGGGAAAACAAATGACTGTTAATTTTAAACCAACACAAGGGGGTAGAAATTAAAATTATTTCTTAACAATCTGTATTCGTTTTGAAATAAAAGCATGTCTCTAGCTTGATAACCTGTGGCAGCTACCGTAATATTGGTATATATATATATCAGAGATATTCCCATACTCAGCAGTTATAGTTAATGTCTGAATTTTCTGTTTTCCCAGAGAAACTTGTTTGGATCGGTGGAGTTTACTAATTTACATGTTTCTCCCCTGCCTTGTTTCTTTTTCTATTTTTCAGCCTTTGCAACTGGACTGTGACCTTTGTGCCATAGTGTCAAACTCGGGTCAGATGGTTGGCCAGAAGGTTGGGAATGAGATAGATCAGTCCTCCTGCATTTGGAGAATGAACAATGCCCCCACGAAGGGATATGAAGAAGACGTTGGCCGCATGACAATGATTCGAGTTGTGTCCCATACCAGCGTTCCTCTTTTGCTGAAAAACCCTGATTATTTTTTCAAGGAGGCAAACACTACTATTTATGTTATTTGGGGCCCTTTCCGCAATATGAGAAAAGATGGCAATGGAATCGTTTACAACATGTTGAAAAAGACTGTCGATGTCTATCCGAATGCCCAAATTTATGTCACCACAGAGAAGCGCATGAGTTACTGTGATGGAGTTTTTAAGAAGGAAACCGGAAAAGACAGGTGAGTCCTCTGAGAAGCAACGTTATTGTCCTTTATGCTAAAACTTTGCCGAGTCCTTTTGACAGCTATCAAATGAACAGAATTATTTTTCAAACCGATTGTTAAATGTTTTTGATCGTTATGCTTACTTGATGAGCCAGCAGATAGGCCCTATTTATTCCACCTACACTACCTTCTGTTCTCTCCATTTTGATTGGCTTGGGGCTTCAAAAAACACTGGATGCTTCCCCAGAATATCTTGAGATTTGTTCTTATTTAGCTTAATTCTCTATTGATTAAATTGGATTTTAGTCAAGAGGAAGTCTACCTGTTTCTGTTTTAAAACAGAAACGTTAAGGGACTTTAGGACCTAAACTCCTTTGGAAGTTATGGCAAAATTTACCTGAGACCACAAAATGGAACAGGCTATTGATTTTCTAATAAAGTCGCATAGCTTCTTGCATGCAAATAGGCCCTATGATCGTAAACATCATAATTTTGTATCTAAAATGTTAAGTATAATGCCATATTGAAATTATGCATTACTTAAAATCATTAACATGAATTCTTGAAGAGAAATGAGGTATAAATAACATTCAATTATCTAAAAATCTATTTGCATTTTTCATTGCATTTCTTTTTTTTTCTGTAGAATTCTTATAAACCACCCTTTCCACTTCCTTTTCTTGAGGCCTGCTTGCCTCATTCTTCTCCTACTCCTTACCTTTCCTGCTTCCTTTCTGTTTCCTCTTCATCCCCCTCTTGTCCCATGTAATTCTATTGCCATTTTTCTTGCTCTTTAGAAAGCTAACCAGTATATGAGAAAGAAGTGAAATTATAAATCAGTAGATCTTAATTCCTATATCTACTTCTAATAAAGAACTACTGAAAGAAAATATTGAAAATAATTGCTAAAGTTTTAAATTATCTGTGAATTTTGTTTATTCATATCACCAGGGATAAATTGACTATAATTCCAATATTAACATTCTGATTCCTCAAAATGTATATCTTTTTAATATTTTCAGATCTAAACTTTTAACTGTATTGGGGTATGTGCTTATAGGTGGGAAGTTTCTGATATCTCTGGGTATAATTTAAATGATGATAATTATTTAAAAATCTTATCTGTTATTGACAATATAGATTGAATTTAGTGTTTTCTACTTCTGAGCATCAAAAATGTATAGCTTCTAATGAAATACAAGGCAGAAATAGCCATAATACTGGCCCCTTTACTGTTAGTTAACAAGAAGAATCCCAATAGCTAGATTTCAGTCAGTGCAACACAAGCTATCCAAAGAGAGAGGCAGTCTGAGATAAAAGACGAGTACGTACGTGCTTCGAAGAAATACTTTCACTTGTAGCACCAGTCTATATAAATATGACCATTCTCAAGGGGCTTTGAAAATTTCTGGTTTCTCACTATCCCAGAGCAATGCAATTAATTAGATATGTTTGAGTTTTCATTAGTTACTGTTGGCCCTTGGAGTATCCCCGAGTCATAACTGTAAGCCCTAGAACCATTCTGTGGTATCAGAGAAGAGCTTAATATGCCATATGTTTCTATGTGTTTATATCATGTTGGCTTTTGCTGTGAGCTTTCAATGAGACAGCACTGTCACAGATACATGGATTGTAGAGCAAGAACTCAGAGAAAATAGCTTTGAGAGATGCATTTCCCTACTGGCTATGGTGAAAAAAGTTTGTGTAGAGGAAAAAAGCTTGCTTGGTAAAATTAATTTGCAGGTATCATTCAGAGTTACCAAAATAAATATAGAAGAGCTGAAATGATTTTTTGATGTTTTCTTGCTGTTCTCTTCACTGAGTCTAATCCTGTTTAGTTGTTTCACTGAGTATTACAAACAAACCAGAGAACACAACTATGCTAGTTGTTTTTAGAAATGAGCAAAGTAGATGGTTTTGGTAAATTTGGTTGTATGGTAAAGGCTGATTAAAATAACCTCAAAAGCTGCTATCTCCACTATGATTTAAATCTATATCCTAAATTAAGTTGTGCAGATATTATTATCTAAGGATTTCCTATAGTAACTTTTTGTTCATTGCCAAATTTCAAACAACAATATTTAAAAACTTTTTGTGAAGGAAAATGTCAAACTTACAAAGTAGAAAAACTAATGATATAATGAGCCTCTGAATATCTACTGCTCAAATTGAATAACTATAAACTCATGGCCAATCTTGTTTCTTCTATACTCAAACACACTTCTTCCCTCTCCAAGGATTATTTTGAAGGAAATGCCAGCCATCATATTATTTCATTCATAAATATTTAACGTGTATTTCTAAAAAATAAGATTCTAAAAAACAAATACGGTGCCCATTTATTAAATAAAAATCAGCAATATTTCCTTAATAACGTATATTTAGTCTGTTTTCAAACTTTTCCAAAATCTCATTAATATTTTTAACAATTAATTCGAATCAGGATTACCATTAAGGTCCATATATTGTGCAATTAGCATGAGGTCTATACATTGCAATGTATTGATATGTCACCTATATTCCTCTCAACCTATAGCTTCTTCTCTCTATCTTGCTCTGTTATTGGGTGCGGGGGGAAACTAATCATTTGCCCTGCTACCCCATGACATGTTTTCTATGTTGATATTTGTATTTTTGAGGTTTTACTAGGATCAGGTTCTTTTTTTTTTTTTTTTTTTTTTTTTGCCAAGATCATTAGGTGATACTTTTACCAAGAGGAATACTGTCCAGTTTTCTCTTTTTGTATGCTGGAAATCATTAATGATCATTGTCTGTATCTAGTAATTCATTAGAGGTTACAAAATGGTGATATTTCATCATTTCTTGTTCATTTGCCCTCATTAACCATTGAGTTACTACGAGATAAATAGTACCAGTCCTTTCTCCTTATCAGTTTTAAGGTTTCGGTTCCTTAACATGAGCAAAGTGGCCAGTAAGTTTATTATTATCAATATTTACATAATGACTTACATACTTAAATATATTTGAAATATTTTAGTTCATTAAAATTCTATTCTTATGTTCAAATTGTCCTATTTTGGGCTATGAGAACTTTCTAATTGGCTTTTCAGTCCTTTTGACATGTCTTTGTAGTCTTGGATCACTTTTTTACTTCCTAGTATTATAGGATGTTTCAGGCTCTTCTTGTACATATTCTGATAGAAATCGGTATTCAGACATTTATCAAAAGAACTCTGGCATTTTTGGTATTTAACAGGGCATAATCTTGATGCTACAGTGCTTATTGCTACTGGGTTGGTCTTTGGTTCTTGGTCTTTTCATTGGACAGAGGTAGGATATCAACAACATATGCCGTATATATTAACACTTTTCCCATTAGACAAAATGTGTAGCTTGCTGCCAGCATTCATTTAACATCATGCGTAGGAAAGCCCCGTTTTCTAGGATTTGACTTTTCAGCTATCAAACCACTAAAAACAGAATGCTATAAATAGAATGATGTTATTTGTTTCCAAAGACTATCAATATACTAGAGTGATACAAAAAATAATAACAAAAGTGAGATATTTCATGGCAAACTTTGGGGGTAAGGTTGGGGGTAAGTGCCACGGGTAAGTATTCTCAAGGCAAATGAAAAAAAGGCTGAAGATAAAGTCATTATGAGTTAAAACTGAAATCAGGGCTATCAGGTTTTTAATTTACCCTATCAATCTCACATCTGTTTATTCTTTCTGCCACATTGATAATCCTAGGTTTTAGAGACACCAGTGTAGTTTACTCATCTGCTTTATCCTACAACATATATACAATGATCTTAAAATAAGAATAACAGCACAACCAGCAATATTATTACTGTAAACATTTTAAAATTATTTTACATCAACAAAGCCTTTTTTTAATTTTTCAAAAATTGTATTAGTTTCAAGTATATAGTACAGTGGTTAGATATTTATATAGTTTATTCAATGATCCCCCTGATTGCTCTTTCTCTCCTCTAGCTCTACAATTCACCATTACATTAACGATAACTACACTCTCTATGCTCCCCATCCTCATGACCATCCATCAACTACTAATTTGTACTTCTTTAACCTTTCACCCCTTTCTCCCAGCACCCCCCTCTCTATCCATCATCAGATTGTTCTCTATATTTGTAAGTCTATTTTCAATTAGTTTGTTCTTTTTGTTCCTTAGATCCACATATAAGTGAAATCAATAATATTTATCTTTCTCTGTCTGACTTATTTCACTCAGCATAATAACCTCTAGGTTCATCCATGTTGTTGCAAATGGTAGGGTTTCATTTTTTTAATGGCTGAGTAATATTCCATTGCATATATGAACCATAACTTCTTTATCTAATCATCTATTGATGGGCATTTAGGTTGTTTCCATATCTTGGCTATTGTAAATTGTGCTGCCATGAACATAGGGATGCATAGATCTTTACGAATTATTGCTTTGGTTTAAAGAAGATGTTTTATGGCAAGCATTCATGTGGGTCTATGCTCACAAAGTGTATGTTGGTTATGACTTAACAAAAATTGTAAATATTTTTCTCCTAAGTCAATCAGAGTAAGTTAAATGGTATACATCATTAAGGGAATGAGGAAACAGATATGTCCATTGAATTTAGTATTTGTTGTAAAGCTATTTTGATTTGCCTACACTTATTAGAACTTTTTAGCAAGGGTTTATTTTCTTCATCAAGTTTTTAATGGAGAGGTTATATCACCATTATGGTGCATAACTCTTATAGAATTTTTAAAAATTCTATACTTAATAGTTAAAGTGATGCATGATAGGTAAATGATTAAATTGGGTTTCTCAAAGAAAAATTTGCCTCTCAACAGGCTTCCTCAAATTCTCGTATCCTTTCTTAAAAAAAAAAAAAAAAAAAAAGTACAAGCCTGTTCCCCATTTACATTGAGCATCTTTTTATTTTTCCAGTGGTTTTTATTTTTGTCTTAAGGGATTCTTTATTGAGAAAACATGAAGTAGTAAAAGAAATTTATATACTGTTAAATTTCTTAGAGTGAATTCATGCTAACTCTTAAGCATATTAGAATACTTTTTTAAATCAAATGAAATTTAATTTGCTTTTTTATCAGTTACTAAAATTATTCGGCTTATTAATTAGAAAGGGTGACCTTGTTGGAAAGCCTGGAAGAACAGAAAGAGAAGGCTACTTGTTCTTTCTTCATCTTCTGGGGCCCAGTTTTCTTTGCAATTCTAGGTCTTTTGGGCAGTGGTCACCTTTATATTTTCACTTACCAAATATTTTTCCAGGAAACGACAAGTTTCAACAAACCAGAAACCTGAGCCAAAATGAAGCTCTTTTCCCCTTTTGAATGGTTGGTATGCATAAATAATATTAGCCTACTGACATTCACACGTGTACATTGATACATCTTAAGACTGAAATCCCCTAGAGGTGCTGTAGGGCTGTGGTGTTGCATGGTGCCACACTCAACATTTGAAGAATGTGGTTATATGCCTGGCTATGTACAGATGCAAAACGAATGTTAACTCTCCTGAAGAAGCAACAGAGAGCCAGTGTGTGATATGGGTAGGTAGGCAGTTGTAGCTTACATCCCACTTTAGAAATACATTGGCAAATGCACGCACATTATTTAATTAAGTAATAATTGATAAAGCTATAGTCCTTGTTAAAAGTGCAAAGCTAATTCAGGGTTGACAAAGGACCGTGAGCTGCTCTAAATCGTTCTTAATTAGCTGGCACCAAAGTGGCTCCGCCTTCAGGGATGGATGAAATTAATGAAAGCCAGCAGCAAATAGATCAGTGGTTTAAGAAGTTACTGCCGTAGGTGCAGAGGATGAGAAGAGAGAGAGTTGCTTTTAAGGATCATTTAGGAAAAAGGGTACACAACAGTCACTTTCAGAAAACACTATCAAAATGAGAACTGGTAATATCAAGATGGCTACCTGGCTAATCTTTGCTGGTCCGCTCCATCCGTTCCCACCCAATCTTAAGGAGAGAAAAAGATATCAGTGATGTATCATTTCTCACTGCCTTCTGCTGGGGATGGTTTTATTATCTTGTGTGGGGTTTAAGTGAGGCCCAGGTTTCGCCATTTTAGCTTGTCCATTTTGAAAGTTTCTTGTGCCGCTCTGTGATTAGGTTTAGGGATTGAATTGGCTCGTATTCCTTAGGTTTGCAAGCCTTTAGTAGTTTCTATATTGAGATGTTTCAAGCCTCTCCCTGAGAATTTGAGAACTTTCTGAGTCCCCTCTGTTGAGGCACATGGCTGGCAAGCTGCCTCAATATATACAGTGCAGCAAGGGGGAGGGGAAAAAACAAAAACAAAGCTGCTAGCCTTAGTCAAGCACAAGGCACAGAAACTTGCCTAGTTCACTTAAATAAGTACTATTACTCTCCCTCGACTGTGAAAACAAAGATGTCTACTTATTTCTAACCCAGAATAATAGGTACTGAGAAAATCTGAACCAGGAGAAAATAGGCAAAGTACAAAATTTCTTGAATTGAAAGACAGGACACAGTGTTAAAAACAACATTTTTTTTTTTTTTTTTTGAAGATAGTCTTTGCAAATGTAGCATCTCAGCACGTTTTCAAGAGTAATGTTGACACACCTCTGTTAAAATAAATTAATGTTTCCACTCAGCTGATCTATTTGGCAGGAACAATAAGTTCACACAGCAGTCATGGGCAGACCCATAGGACTCCTGAATTAAAAAGCATAAGAAGGCATCCAGGGCTGTGTTTTCACACTAACAGGCATTGGGAAACAGGGGACTTTTTCCCGTTATCCATGATGGCATCCAGTGACCTATATTAGGTCTCCTCTATAATACACTTGTGCTGGAAATTAAAAATTCAATAAAAAAGAGAGAAGAATCTATTTTAATAATGGGAAGATGGCAGCGACATTTGTCATTTATCAAGATATCAGTACCAACCTGTCATGTGTTTAAAAACCCACACATGCACACACACAGGGTGAAACTATAATATATTGGCAAGACAGCTAAGTGTAGGATTAAAAAAGGGAAACATCTAAGATATGATGACCATATTTTAAAAAGGTTGGCTTTGCAATCACTATTTGTTGAAGTCAGGATTTGCAACCAGCCTACTTAGGGAAATATTCTCCTTGGCAGAATGGCTAGATATATGGCCAGATTAGACTGTATAGAAAGAAAATCCCACTAGATACTTATATTAAACATCCCCTCCATATATAGACTTTGAACACTACAAAGGATGTGAAACTCAAAGACAAATAGGCCTGAAATTAACAGCCTCTTTAGAATATGTTCGTACATCTGAAGTTTATATAGGCTTTAAAGGTCTTTCCTTTTTTTTCCCCCTGTTTAAATTGTATGGTTAATCTCTGCAGTTGATTTACTTCTACTATGATTTGGATTTCTCCTCTCCTTTGATTTTTTTTTTGTTTGATTTACAATCTCTGTCTCCAAGTTTATGTTAAAATAAGAAAATTAAGAGTAGTTATTCTCTTGACTTTAAAGAATATGAGCCAGGGCAACCTTTTTTCTTTACTTCTTCTGTGCCTTGACTCTCGAGAGAATTAGTTATCTTGAGACTTTTCATCCTATACTATGTCTTTCTTTTTATACTACAATAATTGTCAAACTTTAATGTGCGTACAGTGACCTGCTGATTCAGGTGATTTGGGTGGAGCCTGAGAATTTGCATTTTGATCAAGTTTTCAGGTCAGGCAAATCCTGTTAATCTGCAGATGACACTTCGAATTGCGCTATTTTAGATTGCTTTGAAGGAAGGCAGTAGACAACATTTCATTGTTCCTTGCACCAAAGAAACATGTAAGTAAAGAATAGCTATTTCTCAAATTGGCTTGGTAATCCGCTTGTAGTTGAATCCCAATTTTGTAACTGTACCCTGTTCCTGGCCATTTAAATGTGGGGCCCAGAAGTCCTTAAGATTTCAACAAGGGACATACTAATCTGTGCTCACTGTGTTTATTTGTCCATTTCTCTCATTGGACAGTATACTTCTTAAGGACAGGTACTGTGCCCATATCTATTTTATTCTCAGACCTAATACAGTGGTAGTTTGCCAACAAAATGCCAAACAAGTGTGTTGTTTACACTCTACTTCTTTCGCTAAATTGCCTACAGATATTTCAGGTTTCCTTGAAATGACCTCAGCAACAACTCATTTTCTTTTTTTCTATAATTACCACAACCACTGCTCGAGTTTAGGCCCTTTGCCTTGCACATGGGTAACTGCTAATATAGCCCTGCCTCAGTGCTTTGCGGAGATTGCTCCCTCTGCCTAAACTATCTTACCTTTTATCACCATGCACACGAATGCATCCTTTATGACCAAATCAAATGTTACCTCTTTCATGAAGCCTTTTGAAATATCTCTAAATAGAACTCATATTTCCTACTCTGAAAATCCATAGCATTTGGACTTTTTTAAAAATAGAAATTATTATTCTCTACTACATATTATTGCCATTTATGTCTATTCTCTTTAAGTAATCCATAAACTCTTTGGGAGAATACTAGCTCTTACATAATTGTTTCCCCAGAAACTAATATAGTGTTTGATTCTAACAGGTATTCAGTGAACATTTTGTCAACTAATGAATAAATAAATGAGTAAATGAATGAAAGAAATAATACCTGATAGGTTTTTTTGTTTTGTTTTGTTTTGTTTTAAGTTTACAAGTCCCTTTGCCACTCACTGAAATACGAATTTTAAAACAGTTTACTTCCGTAATAGGGGTCACAGTAATACCAAATGAGGCGAGTTCTAGAATTGGATTTTGATGTAAAAGTTTCCACAGTTCTACTCAGAGAGACTACCCCTTGCTCCGCCTTACCAAAAGGTTGGCAAATCTATTACCTTCTGTAGAGATTTTGTGACTGGGCACTGGGTTTTTAATAAGTCACTGACAGAGCCATTCCTCAAATACAGGTTTCCATTTTAGTTTCACTTCAGTAGCAAATCACGTTCCAAGACTTCATTCACAATTTTTTTAGCTGTCAGTTGCATGGTAAAAAAACAAATCTTAGCACCCAAAGCCAAAGTTATACTCTTGGACCTTAAGGAGCTAATACAACAACCACCACAGAAAGCAGAAAACAAGACCTAAGTAAAGGAGAACTGATTATAACCCAACTCTATCTTCTAATTGTCTCTCAGAAAACATTTTCTTTGTTAACAAAGAAAGTGACTTGCCTTAGTAAAAATACTTTTATATAAAACTTCGTGATGGACATAAGAAAAAAGGCAAAAATGGTAGTGGTATCTCTCAACCCACTGCATAAATGGTTAATGAATTTGTACAGAGACTTAGAGGAAAATTAATGAAAACATTTATTATAATTCAGATCACATTACTCTTCTACTCAAAATCCTAGAGTAGTTCCCAATTTCCATTAGAATTTTTTAGTGGCTTACAATGAATTCCAGGGTGATCTGGCCCTTAGTTTCTTCTTTGACCTTCATTATTAAATTTCCCAGCCCCACAGACTTCCTAGTTGTATCTCAAACACATTAGACGTGTTCCCTCCTTCAAACCTTCACTTTAACTCTCTGCTGGATCACCCTTCCTACCCATGTGTCTTATGATCCACTCTATCATCTCCTTCAAGCATTTGCTCATTTGTCATCCAGTCAATGAGTCTACCATGATACTATTTAACATAGAAATCCCCACTTTCCATAACCAGCATTCCCAGTTCTCCTTACCTTGTCCTACTGTTCTTTTTTCCCCCATAGCATTGTTTACCTTCAAACATTCTGTATTATGTGCGTATTAATTTTATTATTTATTGTTTTCGCCTGTCTCCCCCACTAGGATATAAGGTCCTTAAGGGCAGGGTTCATTGTCTGTTTTTGTTACTGATATATATAGTGTAAGCATATAGAGATATTTAACATTTGCTGAATGAATAACCAAGAGATGGAAAAACAATTAAATAAACAAAGGATTCAGGCAGACTTGTCTCAGAGGGTATACCAAATTAGCTTAAAAAGAAGAAAATATGTAAGTTCAGAAACCATGCAATTAAGATAGGAGTTTAAAGGCAATTTGTTCTGCAAACCTCTGACTCTTATTTGGTTTGGTAGAGCATTGGTTTCCAAATATGAGCCTACATCAGAATTACCTGCAGAGGCTGTTTAAAACGCAAATTACTGGGCCTGCCCCAAGAGTTTCTGAGTTGATGGTTCTGGGGCAAGGCCCTAGATTTTGCATTTCTAAAAAATTGCTAGGTAATGTTGTTGCTGCTGCTGCTCCTGGGACCACACTTTCAGAACCACTGTGATAGAGAAAGATTTAAAGATATCAGGAACCATATTTAATTATCTTGAAAACATTTGGTCCTGTAATCTTTATACTACTGCTGTAGTGTTATGTGAACATCTAAAATTATTTTTATTATGATTATTTTTAATGGTGAGAAATTTTTTAACCTCCTACAAAAATCCTACTACCGCTCTGTCATTTTATTCTTCACTTTCTTAAGATCTTGCTCCTTTGTAATCATGCCAGATGGTGCTGCTCATTAGCTTATGAGGAAGTGATGCTTTATCATTCTCGACAGAGAGACAAATCATTCTGTTCTCTGACTTTGAGTCAGGAATCAACATTTGGGTGTATGTTCAACCTACTATTTGCTTTACAATTTTGCTCATTAGGTATTTATTACCCTGACAATATATGAGCTAGTCATTATCCCTCTGCCATGTTATTTCTTTCAAATTATATTCATTTAAAGTTCATATTGGCACTGTTTGACAATTGCCATCATCACAGCTTTACCTCCACTAATATGTAATTTCTCTTTTGCCTAAATTATCTGGGTGAGGTGATTATCTAGGAAGTATATGCATAAAATTAAGATATTGGGTAATATCCCATTCTCTGACTCACCATGTTCCAATTGAAAACTGGGGCAATAGGTATCGCTGATTTGTGAAAAACAATAAAACTTCAGCACAGAAAGTAACCTAATGAGGAAAGCATATAATTTAATGAATAATGTAAAATAAAATAAGTAAAATAAAATAAATAAAATAAAACCTGAAACAGTGAAACACCGGCAAGGTGACAGGGAAACTTTTCCCATAAGAAGTGGAGACTGGTTTAGAATTCAGGATCTGAAAGAAAAATTACATACTTAAGATATTCAAGTATTGGAGCAAAAATACCTTTTTAATTGATAATTTTCACTGAAAGGATAATCGAAGTTAGTGCTAGATAATTCATGCCAACGCACTATTACAGGCACATATGTAACAGTCTCTTGGTGTGAATAGGTCTTTTATTCTCTTCAAGAATGCTTCTGTGTACAGTTGCAATATTAAATAGGTCAATTTTTTTTTTTTTGAATTTTTGTTGTTTGGAGTGTAGGAAAAAGAGGAGTTTTGTTTGGAGGTTTCTGGAAGAGATTGTCAATCTGTCTTAAATCTTGTAGTTAGTAGATCTTCGACCATTAAATCTTTATTAGCTAAGATGTTAATATCCTTGTGATGAAATGAGTATCCCATAGCATAGCTATATCTTCGTGGAGGTACAGAATCTTTGAAGATAAATGCAAAACAAAGAATGATTGCTTTTCAAGGTGACTTTTCTCCAATACATTCTTTATTTCTAATATGTTATATAGTCCTAATCCATCAGTCCCTAAAAATACAGTTGAGTTTACTTAGGAGTGTATTGAATTTTCTTCCATCAATGGAGAAAATTTCACTTATGCTTCCTAGTGATCATAATTAATTTGCCCTTTATCTCCTTTCTATCTTTACTTCACTCATAACTCATCTGATAGCTCAGCATTCCACCTTAATTAGGAGAGAAGACTTCTAAAGAGTGAACCATTGACAATTATGTCACCTTTACATAAAATATGTAAAAAACAGAAATGACTGCATAACTGGTTCATCATATTTTCCTTAGCAGGTGGATTCTTGGTGGGCAGAGAGCATGTTTCTGGTGTTTTTTTTTTTTTCTGCCAAGCACATTGTGGGTATTCAATAAATATTAAATAATAAGAAGAATTTCCTAATGAAGATGAAGATTTTTCTATATTAAGCAGATGGCACTCAGTAGGAGCAGCCCATTATTTACAAGTATGACACAAGGTGCTGGCAATTGTCTAGGAAACATGGCTCTCACTTCAGATGCTGATTATATGTTAAAGCAAACTTTTGTGACAAACAGCTTGATCAATATTAGTTAATGTTTGTGATATAAACTGTGAATAGGGATGGACTTTGTGTGTATAACTGTAATTCTGCTGTTTTGATTATTAATATTGGCTTCAACTATAAAAGTTTCTTGTTATTTGCTGCAAGGCTAGTTTTGGCAAAACACTGTATATCTGATTTTATACCCATAGGCTCCCTATTTGATTTGAATCTCATTATTGCCTGATTTATAAATATATTTTTTTCAAGTCCTCTGAGTATCTCTCAGTGGTTACTAAAACTAGATGTGAATACCTCCATATTTGCAATGCTTATGCCAGTAGCTGAAACCTCAGTGGAACTAACGAGAGTTAATTAGGCATTCCCAAAATACACATCGTTTTATGATTTTGCAGATCACCCCAATGAAAATAACAGTCTAATTTCGTCAAGTCATGTAAATTATAGTGAGAGGGATGATGAGAGTAGGCAATTCTCAGTTCTTTGGAGAAGTTAATTTTGTTGTCAGCACATCCACATTTCCAAAAATCACAAACTACAGACAGAACTTTCTAGCACAAGTGAGATTTGGTGATCATATACTATTTCCATTTCTAACGTCTGCCTTCTGTGTAAGATCTATGCAAATAGGGGCTTTCAAAGATGTAAAACTAGAAGCTTTCTCTATTACGAGCTTAGCAAGCAGCTGCCATGCTTTCTCATAAAGTATAGAAAACATCCTGTTTACTAACATACACCCACAAACGCTCATCCACATACATTCACACCAAGCTACTCTATTTAGGCAGAGCTTTTTTTTTTTTTTTTCGGTTTTGAGATAGGAAGCACAGAAATGTAGCATTATTCAAGTATTTTACAAACATTTCATTCTTTGAGCGCACAGTCCCTGGGTACTAACCAGGTGTTAGACATTGCTCTAGATGTGGGGAATCCACTGATATTTGAAACACGTTCTCTGGTTTTAGTGGGAACTCATCAGAGGTCCTGGCATGTGTTGGCAGGTTCTTTGCATCAGTTTCACCACTTTATTTTTAATATATATAAATCATGCTCATCAGGCTGTCAGTCGGTAGGAAATGAAAGGAGCTGAGAAACCCTGCCATTACAAAAAAAAAAAAAAAAAAAAATCCCTGAGCAAACTAAAAATATGTTGACCACAAAGATGTGTGGCAAACCAAGATTTGTTCTTGAAGTAGCAAAAGTAAATATTGTGTCAAAGTCCAGGCTTTACCTTAATTATGAGATAATCAGCAGACTAGAAATCTCACCTGTGCCTCCACAAGCCCTGTTAAGAAATCATGACCATGTGCTTTTCTCCAAACCTGGAGTCTGCCCAGAACATGAGCTCATAAATATATTAGTATAAGTAAGGTTTATGATAATATAGAAGATGAATAATCTTTCTATTTGAAAAGCATGTATTCTATAACTCGATATGTCTGGAGTCCCCCAGATATTTTATGATTTTTCTCCCTCATTTTCCTTAGGTCTTGATTCAAATGTCACATCAGAAAACGTTTCCTTGACAACATCTTCCACCTGCCTACCGAACCCACCAACCTATTAACCAAACTCTTTATGTCACTTGTCAGGGCCTAATATGTTATGTATTTGCTCTATTCTGCCTTCTCCCACTAAACAGTAAGTGCCATGAGAGCAGGACTGCATTTTACCCAGTGTTGTATCTCTGCCCTCTTGAATAGTACCTGGCACATAGGTTACATTGACTAGCTAATTGCTGAGTGGATGACTTGAGGCTGTCTGGAATTGTTAGTTCCTTAATTTAAGAATTAACATTAGTCAATAACTCTTAGGGTTAGGTCAGAACTTAGAAATCTCCATCCCACTGTGTCTCAGTGTTTTTCATACTAATATTCCTTTGCACAATTTTATCCCTGTGAGCTTTATACTTTGAAAGATGTGATCAACAAAAAACAAAAATCACCCTACATTTGTTAAGTAGTATTCATTTCTCGGTCTGTAAATCTGAGACAAATATACTGATCAGAAATTTTCATAATTAGAGGATATAGTTCTAAAAGCGAATGTATCAATAAGACTTTTGGATATTGGATGAATAAATTATTCCTATTTGACTTTTTGAAATTTTATACCTATCTCAAGAATCTTTGTAGTCAACTTTATAGTCTCCTTGTACAGTGATCTCAGTGAGAAAACTTCTAAATGAGTCCAACACACAACTCATCAGTGAGGAAACCCAAGACCAGGGTATATCTAGTGACTTTCTCAAGGTCACACCTCTTATTGTAGTAAAGCTTTGGTCACAGAGTCTTCTGCATCTAAGATTAGTGCCGTGTTTACTGGTCCATGTGGCTTTCCCACCACTGAACTGAGGACCAGCTGCAGTGTTTCTCAAATGTGTTCTATTCCATCTGTTTCAGAATCCTCTGGAGGGTCTTGATAAAAACATAATCTCTCAACCCTGTGGATTCAGAATCTCTAAGAGTAGAACCTAAGGCTCTGAACATTAATCAGTTCCCCAGGAGTGTCTTTTACATACCACAGTTTGAGAATTAGTCACTTATTATGTGCCAGGATGTTCTCTTCTATTTGAATGGAAAAACAAAACATTCAAATCTTATCACCAAACTATATGAATACATATTTATTGAGCTTTGGCCAACAGTTTTTCTCACAGACAGACCCTGGGCCATGTTAAAATCTGTTTAGTTTTAATATCAAGTTAAAAAATATATGAGCTACTTTGAAATTTTGTGTTTAAATTTGGATAGTTTATTAATTTCTTCTACAAACCTTGTAGAGTGCAGGGTGCCAGGGATTCAAAGATAACTGAGACAGCCCTAGTGTAATGGGGGAGACAAATATGTTTTCAGAGGGCTACAGGGAAGCCCTGAAGGGTTTGTGAAGCCTTCATATGAGGTCTCAAGTCCAATAAACACAACCAGCTAAAGTCAGGTGTTTAGTAGGCTCCATTTCTAAATCTCTTTGCATGCTCCTGGACATCTTTCCAAGTCCATCAAATAGTCTGTCTTCACAGAAAGAATAATGAGCAGATCCGTGAGTTCTCAGAGGTAGTGGTTAAAAGCAAAAGCTCTATTAGATGTTATTGTGATTGTGATTGTGGTTAGTTTTCAGGAGCCATAATCGTTGTCCCAGTATGTCACCCTTTTCCTTTGTTCTAAAAAATGTCCCCCCACTCTTCATCATCTTTAAGGCTGAATCATACAGTTCACCAGCATTTTACTTCCTGACATACAACTTTGAGATTGAACAATTCAAAAAATTTCCCAGAAATGGCTTTGTGGGATATTAATTTAATTATCCAAGTTGTGAAAACTGTTTAAGACATTTTTCAAAGGTTAGGCTCTTGAATATTTCATACCATGAAAACTGCTTTAGAAAAGAGTTAGAGACTAAAGCCCACAAAAATGAGGGAAATTGTACTTGAGGAAACCTTAAAAACCAGAACTTCTTATAAGAACATTAATTTATTATTTTTCTCCATCTTGAAATGTCCTTAGGCATGTGTTCAATGAGCTGACTTCATGGTTGTAGTTTTGTTGTTCTTTCCATGTTACTTTGCAATTCTCCCTGTGGCCATCAGATTGATTTCAACACTGTGGTCATCATTATAGGAAAATGAAGGCATTAATAACTTGGTCTCTATGGACAGATTGTAATAGAAAACCTTATAAATAATTACCCACTAATGGGAAAATTGAAAATATGCACCGTATTATAATGGTCATAATGTAATCATTAAAATTATAATTATGTGACAATGAAAGAACTCATTATGCATTAGTTTATCTTTACATAATGTTAATAGCTAATGAAAGTGTGACAATTACATCTAATTAAGTTTAACAACATTTCTGCACTTCTTAAAAATGGACTGTATTTTGCTTGAAACACTGCATGTGGAGACATTAGTGAAGGTGAGATCCATCTCTATTATGAATTTTGAAATGTAACCATAGGTCCTATCAGAAATAGTAAATTCAGTTCTTTTTGTTAAATAAACTGGAAATATGAGTTCTTACCAAGGATAGCTTTATCAAGGATTGTTTCATTGATTTAGTTAAAATACCCATTTGTCCTTTCTTTCTCACAAGTGTGTGTGCATGTGTGTGTTTGACTCATCTGTGTTTTGTCTATAACTATAGACTTTTTACAATAAAATTTCAAGCCAGAGGAAGTTCATCCAGATTTGGGTTATAATGATGGACGGGAGCAGGTGTTGTTTCTTTGCCATAGACTATACAGCACATGACTGTTCCCCACATTCTATCTGTGTGACTTAGGCCAAGTGTAAAACCTCTCTGTGCTTTAGTTTTCCCATGTGTAAAGTAAGTGTGAAATAATAATATCTGCCCTCTGCACTTTCATTAGAACTAAACTAAATAATATTAATAAATTTCATTGCTAGGGTTCAGCACATGGTAAGCATTGGTAAATGTAAGTTACTATTATAAATTATTTTACATCCATATTATAATATTGATAATATTCCAAGCTGTCACTTTTCCTCCACTGACCTTTTGAATGATTTAGATAATCATTCAGACTTATTTTTATCTCCTTAAAAAAATCATTACGTGTATCATATTGAAAACAACATATAGGTTCTTGATATATAATCAACATATTCTTCAGAATGGAGTTTTGAGACACTTGAGGTCTGGAAGGCATTGGCCAGGTCACCAGAATTTCCAACTGCTCAGGTTTCACTTTCAAAATGATAGATTTTGGAATTCCTTCCAGATCCTTGGCAACTGTTATCAGCCTTGGGTCATCAGGAAGCATCAGAAAGCAGAGATTGTTCAAGGAAATCCAGGTAGAAGTTGGCAGACTTGGTCAGTTGCTACTGTGCTTCCACAAAGCTATGATGTTGGTCTTTGTTTTTCATTTGTTCCTGTCATATGTTAAGCATAAATGAAACATTTCCTCTCCAAAAGGATTCATTCACTCCTATAATGTCAGCTGTCATTGTTGTATATCATCTCCATCTCTGCTATCACTTCTAAACATTGATCTCTAAAACTAGGTTAGTTATTAGGCATTTTCTATGTGAAATTTAATCTGTGTAAAATTTGGCTCATCTTTCCAAACCAAACTCTGATTGTGTTATTAAGCCCACCACCTCTTGCTTCATAACATTGATTATATGATTATGTGCTTTATTTGTCTTTTAAAGTTCTTTCTCATCTCATGTCTAGACTATTAAAATTTTGTTTATTCTGTTTCCTATCTTTTGTCTTTTAATTCATATTTTATACTTTTACCAGATTAATCATCCTAAATCACTTTTGCATTTCATTCACCTACTCACAAATCTTTGATGGCCTCTCATTATCTATAGTTAATCTTTCACCTGACATTCTTGTCCTGAGAATTTTGCCTGACCTTCTATCTAAGTTTGTCACCAACTGGTCCTTACAAGTATTCTCTATCTTAACCAATTGAGTCTGCTCATTATCCTATCCAACACACTCTGAGCTTTGTATCTCTGCTGGCCCTGTTTTCCCAGCTGAAATGCACTACCTTTTGTACTCCTGTCAAAGAAATCTATTAAGGCACAGCTTAAGAGTCAACTACTGGAATCTGCCTGGAGCTGATTCCATACTTAGAAGTAATATTTTCTCAGCCTTTTTCTTACAGAAATCTTGTAAAACCTCTTGGCAGAATTAAGCAAAATCGCCTCTGCCCTAAATTCAAAGACCTTCTCCTGGAGGAAGTATCCTCTTAGCTGAGAGTTTATAGGAGAGGACAGACACGTGGGATCAACATCACAGTCCTGACAGCTCCCTCTCCTGCTGAGGGCAGCTGTCTCAATCTCCTATCTTGAAAGGGCCCTTAACTTACCTTGTTTCTGAAAAAGCAGTGCTGTGTCCGTCTGTAGCCGATGCCACTTAGCAAACCCCAGAAAGAGAAGCAGGTGAACACTGAGAATGCTTGCTCGACTTTGCCACTAACTAGTAAGCTTGGACCAGTCACTTCCTACAGTTTCAAGGCTTTATTTCTTCCACTCTAAAATGGATGAAGAACCCCAACATTAGAATTTGATTGTTTCTTGTTTTTGTTTTTTTAAATCGGAAGATCTAAGTAGTTCACATAAAATGAAAATTGCATTTTGGTTAAAAAAATTTAATTCCAGACAAATCCACCTAATTTTTTATTGCTCTTCATTTCATAGAGGCAAATCCATCACAAATTCTTTTCTCCAATTTCTCTCTCTCTTTTTCTCTCTCTCTCTCCCTCCCTCCCCCCGCCCCTTTCTCTCTCACACACACACACACACCACACCTCTATCAGTTTTTCCCAGAAATCTCTTGTACAATGGGTTCTCTTCTATGTAGACAGAAACGTCAGTGTAAAAAGACATGGGCCTAGGATAAGAAGCTTACTTCCTTTTAGAATGTTTTATTTTATACACTGAAATATTTTGGCTGGAGTATGTTGCCTTCATAGATTTTATATATATGTGTGTATACACACACACACACACACACACACGTATACACACATACATAATACATATATATACACATGTGTGTATATATCATATATATTTATTATATTATTATATTATATTTTATTATTACATTTATTATATTATATATAATGCTGAATGATTTACCCTTTCTGAGTTAGATATTAACTATATCTGGAAGTCTTTCTTTCATTTGTACCATCTAAAGTATTTTATTGTTTAACAAAAATAAAACAAAGAAATCAGGCAGTTTGCAATCTTACACAGGTGGTCTTCAAGGGTGAAATATGGGGGGCATCTTCATTCTTATGTTGCTTTTCTTCTTGTGGTGACATCGTTTGCACCCCTGCTTTATGTTCTTTCTCTCTCTGTTCCCGATGTCTGTTCACTCTGTTCCCTCTGTATCTCTCTTTGTTTTTTCTGAGAGCTCTTGCTTCTGGTACTTATGCTTTTCAGTGCCATGGTGTTTTGAGACAAGCTGATTTGATCATTGTCTTTTCTTCCTCCTTTTAAAAGCATTTTCTGTCCTGTGTATCTTCTAGATTTCTGATAGTGCTGTCATTCTTGTTAGGTTTTGTACTTGTTTTAATTTTATTTTTTCTTAATTTTTTTTAACTCTCTGAGAGAAAAAGAAAGATTTTATCTTATTCCAGGGTTTTCTTCCTGTTGCATTTTGTAATGTAGATAGACAATATATCTTAAAATCCAAAAGAATAGTTAGCAGAGTGGGTGGTGAGGTTATGCATGATATCTACTTTCTTCATTATAGTATTTTGTATTTTCTGAACTTATTTCATGACACATATATACAATTATCTATAGCTAGAAAGAAATAGCAATGAAACTATTTCCATTTGGCAAGGAAAAATAATGAGTGCCTGTCTTTGGATTTTGCTTCTAACTCTCCATCACACCTCCTTTTCCTTGTCTGTCTTCACCACCAAGCATGACCACAATGGCTGGCTGAGCTGGAGATGGACAGCAGTCCATGGGGATTATGGAAGTGATCTGATGGTTAGCAGGCACCTACAAAATTGCAAGTTATGGGTCACTTCTGTTGAATTCCCGAAGCTGGTCTCTTGCTGTCAGTTGTTCCTAAATGGAAAAATGCAGGAAATAGCACTGACTGCCTTATGAAATCCAACACCATTACTTAGTCCAATAGGACAGACCAATGATAGGAGATAGAGGTGAGATATGATAAGACTAACTCATTATGATAGCATCACATTGTGATTACAGAGGTTTTTTTTTTTTATTTTGATTTTATCTATTTATTAATTCATTTGTTCATTTTAGCATTGTTATTGATTGCTCTTATTGATTACTGTATGCTTATTTAAGTTGCATGACAAGTACTGTTGCTTGTTCACTCCTTACAGATAACAACCTCAAAAAGCAAACCATGACAGGCCAACTAGAAGCTAAGGTGGCAGAAATCAGAGACAAGGGTAATAAACTTTGACCAGAGAGCAGGCCCATTTGTATATGCCCATGAAATTGTTGCCACTCAAGATATTTCATGACTGTGAATTGTCACATTCTAAACACTTTGGTCTTTCAGGTTATTAACTAAACATAAGTGTCTATCCCAAGGAATCTACTCACATGGTATAACAAATGAGCATTTTATTTATTTATGCAACAAACATTTATTGAACATCTATTATGTGCTAAAAACCCTGTAACAATAAATAATATGAAAATATAAAGCTCTTAAAGCACCTCTTCTAGTGAGGAATGCTGACATGTTAACAAATAAATGAAAAGCAAGATTATTAAAAAAGTATTTAAGAATAGATACCTATTTACAGGATATAGTAGAGAGAGAAGCTAAAGTTATAATAAACCATTTTTTATTGTCTGTGAACAAAATTGTCTTTGTATTGAATTCACTGCAGCTGTTTGATGAATATGTACAACTGCATATATGAGCTGTCACTGGAAGATAACTTTTTATTGCCATTTTATATTTTGGTAATTCATTTTAGTACTCTTAGTCACTTAGTTTCTCAATATCTCATTTTCCTTATGTGTAAAGTTGAGTTAATAATTCATGTATTCAATATTCAAAAATAGGTTAGGGATATTAAAATATATAGGTTAAGGATATTAAAAAATATATATCAAAGAGTTGATTGAAAATGCCAAGGCTATGAATCTATAAACAATTTGAGAACATACATAGAATGAAAGATATTATAACATTATTATTAGCTTATATATGGGAAAACAAGTGATTAAATATATACATATTATGGAAGACAGATTTATGGAATGTATGCATGTGGCAAATGGTGCAAAAAATCTAGTATCTCCTCTTTTAGAAATAAGGAACATTCTTATTCAGTTTCTAGAGCAAAGATTAAAGGAAGTTTCAGAGGTTTAACATTCCCATGTTTGGTAGATCATAGATAACGATTGTCCTGAAAGCTCTGTAAATAATTGAAGAAATCTAAAAATGTGAAATGCGTTGTGCTGAGATCCTACTAATACTCTCCTTGAGTAATAATACTTTTCCTTAACTATAAATCTCCTAAAATTAAGTTAATGTTTTTTTCCTTCCTGAAAAAGTCGTTTACACGGGATCCTGGTCAGTATTTCAGTGTTAACTTCAAACAAAATATTAATTTTGATATATTCATGGTTATATTGGTAAATTATTTTCCATTGATGATTAAATACCTATGAATCATACATTATCAATTGAAAACAGACCTATTGCTTTATGCATTGCCCTTTTCTAAAACTCTTCAAATTGGAATGAAAACCAAAATCACTTTGTTTTTAGAACTACTTTGAATGAAATTTGTAATCCACTTTCTTACATTAAAGCGTTGACTGCAAAATTTATAAATTTTCTCTGTGTCAACATGCAATTTTCTAAATTCACTTAAGCTCAGACTACTAATAATCAAATAAGACTGAGTTCCAAGCTAGATTAAAGGACAGTTGATTGAGGATGGCAATAGTTCCTGAAGGACCTGGAAGTCCATCAGAATATCACATTTGGGTCATTAAGACTATGGATTGTAAATTGAAGCCTAAAGGGATGTTGCTTTCTTTTAGAATGAATTAACCAGTGTTATTATTGGGCTATCTCGAATCGCAATTTTTTCATTTAATGAAGATCGTGTAATTCTTGAGAAATCTGGGTCAGCGTTTCTGTTTTATCTGTTTGTGGTTTATCAGCCATTATTTAATACCTTAAATATTGGGGGAAAAAAAACTTAGCCAAAAATATAATGGATATATAAACATGAGACTTTTTTTCTTTTTTAAACATTTAATGAAAACTTGGCTTTGTATCAGGCACTGACCAATTATGTTTCTTACATTATTTCACTTACTTCTTATAATGTCTTCAGGAGGAAAAATAGTACTCTGCCTCCACATACACATAGATTAAAAGATTGAGACATAGAGACGTTACATACAATTCAAATTTATTTTGTCTAAGATGATTTACAATACATTTGAGGACTTTTTAAGATTTAAATATTGTCCCTAGAAGGCATAATGAAAAGTAGACTTTTGCTCTCACCAAAGGTTCTCTGTGAGTTAGCTTTGATCTGCACTTTGTTGACCTACTCTTGTATTATCTATATAGTGTTCTTAAAACTTCTTTTTACCCACAATCCCATGTGACTATGTACCCATACAATAGAAAGTGCACTGTCACAAAATGAGCAAAGCCTTTCTACTGGTTCCTTTATTTAACTTTTTCTTTGAGTCTTCACATCCTCAGAGGAAATATGCTTAATAAACTTAAGTCCCAATGAGAGGTCCACCTAATAGAAGAGAAGACTGTGTCCTTAGAAGTTGATTTCTTAGGTCCAGCTTTCTGGGTCTCTCAAGATACTGACTCATATAGCCCTTTCTCTAAAGCACAGTACTCTCAACTGAGTAGCTCTGTTAGGTTTAATATCATTGCCTCTTAGTAACTCCATTCAGATTTTCTGTTGTCTGATTGCTCTCATAATCAGATGTATTTTTCTGCTTTACAAGATGAATTTGTTCACTGATAAATATATCAATTTTACATTAATAATAAGATCAATTTATTTACTTTCATTTTGTATTTTCTCAATTTCTTAAAATCAATTTTAAGAGTTTATTTCGTAAATAATAGGTTCTCAATAAGCATTTATTTTAAAAATTAATGTCAAAATAAAAAAATCTGAATATTCTAAATGTGACAAAGGCTTAATCTAAACTAATTTTGCCTAGGATGATTTATCTTCTTGATTTTTGAAACAAACCTTAATGTTAATTTTTCAAATAATAATGACTCGTGATCCATTTAGGAAGGCCTTATGAATTTCCTTAAATAATCCTAACATAATTTAATGAGGTGCTATGAAACAACATATTCTGACCTTCTCTTAAATCATTTAATTGAATTTAATTCCTACAAACCTCTCCATTTTTTTCTGTTTAATATTCCTGTTTGAGATTCACAGCAATAGCTCTGCTTCCTCATATGAAGTAGGGCAAAATATTTTCATTTTCTCTCTTCCTCTCACCTCCTTTTATAATTATTAAGCACCCCATGCTCCAAAAAAACAGTATTTTAATCTTCCCTTCTTGCCTTTTTGCTCATAAATGCTTTTAACTCTCCCTGTAATTCTGGTTCCCACCTTACCTCCTCCATATATCTCTACTAGGCCAAATTAAGGTCTTCCCTGAGGCTAAGAAGTGGCACCTTTGTGAACTTTCCCTGCTGTGCCCACGTCTAGGCAGAGAGGTTCCTTCTTTCCTCTGGGATTTCTTACTTCCTGAGTACTGGTCAGATTGTACAATGGTGTAGCTATTTGAGTAAACAGGTTCCTGATAATCTAGAATATGAGCTTTCTTTTGAGTAAGAGGCAGGTTTATTCTTTTTATATGTGCAACACCATGCTCAAAAAATATTAACTTGGAAATCTGAAAAGTGGTGATATAATGAGCTAAAAAGTCCCATGGTTCTTTTCTTTTTTGAAATAAGGACCCAATTGCTTATTGCTACATACTTTTCTTGAAGGCTGAAATGGATATTAAGATTTTATTTTTGGAAATGTCTGAAGGTTTTCCATAGTAATATAGTAACTCTTCCATAGTAATTCTCCCATAGTAGCTCTTCACCTATACTGTTGGTGGAGGTAAGTGATCTCCAAGGACGGACATGAAATATCATATATTATTGGTTTTCCTTTGACAGCCAGGGGGAGAAGAGAGTTCTGGGGAAATGGTGTAGTAAAGAATCTTTGCAAAAGAGTTACTGTCAAAACTAAACTAAGCTGTTTCAAGAGACTCTTAACTCTCTCTAATATGTATAGCTTAAAATAAAACCTAATGTGTAGAAATGAAAAAAGGAAGTTTGTTTAAAAAGGTTTGGGGCTTTGAAAAGCTATGTTTTATGTTTTCAATTTCTCCTTATATGCGTCAGTAACTCTTCAGGATTTAGGAGTGTTTAAAGCATTTAGTTATTACTGTAGGTTGGAAGACGTGCTTTTACAGAAGTATACCATGTCTGAAACTCTTTTATATTCTCTCATCTGCCCACTATCATTTCTATTCAGTTGCCACTACACCCATTTTTGCAACCAAATCATGATATGATAGCATACATGATGTCAGGGAAATCTGTAGAGAGTTGTAGTTTTCTTATTTGCATCCATGCAGTTAGTAACCATTAGTGAAATGCCAACTAACTGTACAACACAGTGCTAGATACTGAGACTACAAAGGAAAAAGAGCTTATAACACAGCAGACTGTAACATGTACTGAAATGGCAGTATAAACAAGATCCTGTTGTAGAAAAGAGGACAGAATTAATTCTGACTGATCAGAAGTAGCTTCTACATACCAGTAGTGTGATTTAGAAACATAACTTCTATGTACCTCACTTTTCTGTAAATAGAGATAAAAATACCACCTCATGGGGTTTAGTGGAGATTTAATTAGTTTATATGTTATAAGTGCAAAGAATAGTTGCTGATACCTAGTATGTGCTTAATAGAATATAAATATGATTGATTTCACAAAGGATATTCTGGACTTTTCAGGAGGAAAGATGAGAAAGGACTTCACAGGCAGAGGTAACAGCCTGAGTAAGAAAAAAGACATGGAAGTATAAAGTATACTGGAGGAGTCCAGTGTTCTTAGAACTTTCTTTTAATGGGAAATTGTGAGGGAATAATGGGAAAAAATGTCTCGGAAATATAGTTAGGTACCAAATCAGAAAGAACGTTGTATGCCAGATCAAGAATATCTGACCCTGATGTTTGTGTTTTCAAAAAAGTGATCTTTGTGACAAAAAAAAAAAAAAGTTGAGGTACAGACAAAGAGTTCACTTAGGGTTACTAACTGGTTATTACAACAACCCTAGTTAGAGAGGATGGGGTCAAAATGGGGAAATGCTATCCTTAAGAAGGCAACAAGAACCAGGATTTGAAAATAGAGACTATACCAAGGGCAAAATACCCGCTACAGGTATATCCTTTCTCTTTTCTAGAAAATAGAATTGTATTTGATAAAATCTTATTGTTCTTCATCAAATTCTGTGTTAGATTTTTACCTTCAAACCATCCAGGAACATTATAGCCTCATATACTGTAACTGATTAATTTTATGACTTACTCTTTAAAGTAAATGGAAATTTTAAACTTGTTTTTTATCATGAGTGCCTCTGTCTGGCAGTAACTAGGCAGAGAAAATAAAAGATATACTTGTTTTCAGGAGCTACTGAGTAGAAAGAAAAATCAAAAACAACATGGTTACCAATCCTTAAGGAAATAAGAAAGAATGCGGATTTGCTCAACCCAAAGATTGAACAAAGGTATATGTATCATTTATTGAACCGTTACTATATGCCAGGCCCTGGGCCACGTATTAGATATATGATTTCATTTGATCATCTTGATAACCCTATGGAGCAGGTACAATTATTATCCTTATTTTACAGGTAAGGAAAGTGAGTCTCAGAAAGATTATGACACTTGGGAAGGTAATATATGGGAGAAATGTGCTCAAGGCAGGATTCAAATCCAGATTTTATTCTAGAGGTCACGCATTTAGCTACCCTATACTGAGAACATGCAAAAACTATTAGTAGGAAATGCTACTGAAAATATGTACAGTTTCAAATTGAGACAAATATCATTATCCTTCATCGCACATGGTTCTTTCTTTGGCCCATGTCACTAAGTATGCATCCTGGAAGGTTAAGCTTCCCTGGATGTCTGTTTCAGTCTTCAAAGCATTTTAATGTCTCTAAACACCACTTTGGTGGTCTCTCACTCATTGGTTTCTTAGAGCCTTTGTCACCCCATTTATGTTCTTCCAATCCACTCTGACAAGTATTAATGTGCAGGCGCATGGAGCAAGTAGTGTGACTGAGTGGGAAGAATCTTGGTGTCATAGTTAAGAGCCTGGAACCTCAAATTGTGTGTCCTGGATTAGGTGAAGTAACATCAGTTACAGTTTCCCTTCCACAAAATGAGTTAATGTTAATTAGCTCTAAATTTTGCCACCTGGAATTTATTTACAGAAAAACTTCAATCCAACTGATTTATTCCTCCTATCCCAATTGTCTTTGCTACTAGTTATTATACACTTAGAAGATAGACTAATTTTCACATTTCTATAAGCAAAACACAAAAACAAAGATGAATCTAAGACATCTCAAATAATACAGTATATTTGATAACCAAAAAATAAGTGATTATCTCATTTAGCTCTCCCTTGGACTATCCACATCACTGTTTTCTTTCATTAGCATGACATAGTTCAGAGTTGATTAGATTGGATTTATTCCATGAACTTCCAAGAGGCATTCTATCCATGTCGTGGTATAATTACTCTCATGCTTTAGAGAGCCATGGTGTGAACTAGAAATAAAAAGTGTTAGGTACTTATTTTGCTCAATCAACCAAGAGCACATTCTTATTTTTCCATCTGTTCTCAACAACAGATTTGTTATTTAATGAGGATCCTGACTTGAACCCAGCTTGGCATTATTCTGATACCACCCGGCAGGGGACCCCACTTAGTGGACATCTTGACAGTGCCCCTTTTAAGGTCCCTCTTTTGACTTTCATCATCAGAATGTGACTTCCAGTTCAAATATGTATTTCTTTAATGGAATCTAAGACTCAAAAATCTGAGTAGAAACAACTTGCCTATTCCTCTTTCATCAGACTCCTGGGGAATTCATCCCTCATTTTTTCAAACATAAGATTGATGAAGAAGATCAAAATGGTCCCCTACTATGTTTAAGGTCTTTTCTCTTTTCTCTTTAAATTACTGGCTTTCTGTAACTTCCTTCTGTGATTTCTGACATCTCTACTATCACAATTATGATTACTCGAGGTTTCTCTTCCTTGAAGTCTCCATCTCTGAAGTCTTGGGGGCACCAACTTGGTTTTATTTCAGCACAGTTACTGATATGCTTTTTAATTATAAGATCCAAGTGTCTTGGCCAAACCAAAGTCAAAGGCAGACCTGTCATTGTTAACTCATATGCTTCCTAGGAGAGGTTAAGGAAATGTGATCCAACTTGGTCTTAAAGAGTGACGACTCTATCAGTTCTTTTAGCCTAGAACTAGGAGAGCTGTGCCTCCTGCAAGATTCTGTTGTGGAGTACAAGGCAGGACTTCTTAGAAGTGCTGACCAGGGCAGGGAACTCATGGCCCACTGTAACTTCTAAGCATCTTCCTTCTCTACCCTACTTCCACCAAGAATTCCAACAATGAAAAGGATCTTTCTATTTTCAATAGCTTTGGCTTAAGTGTAGGGAAGACTGTGGTTTAGTTTTCTGGGCCTTATCAAGTTTTTAAAGCACAGTTTGATGCTCCATAAAAATTATTTTATAGATTTTTAAAAGAAAATGATTTGAAAATGAAGATGTTATGATAGAAAGTAACCTTCTGGTCTTAACTTATGCATGACAAAGAGGTCAGGCTCCCACCCAGGAAAGATGGCCAGAGAGTTATTTCACATACACACTGTTCACTCTAGCTTTCTAGGAGACTCTATAATGGTTGCAGTTTGGCATCTTAACAACTATCAAAGTGTAGAAAACAGTTGCCAATTATTTTTCAACACAAATTTTCATTAGAGTAGTTGAGAATCATGTTTCAGGTAACTGGAATTGACTTCTTACTTCTCACAGAATCAGGAGCAAAGAAATAGACATCTTCCTGGAAAAGTAGGGTTAGCTTTTAATTCATGATAGACTTGGCCAACCATGTCTTCATTGTTTCCACATACAGTGTTATTCTTTTTTCATTGAGTCAACTGATAGCTACTAGCATGGCATCCCCTCTTTAGAATTCTCTCTAAAGATGGATCATATTGTAGACCCTCAGAGTTAGGCAAAAGGCTATTAGAAGATTCTTTCTCCATCTATCCATTTTTCTGAGAGGCTGGAGGAAAGAAAACTCTATATATGCTCTAAATGTATTCCCAATTTTCCCAGACAGCTTCTACAACATTTGTTTACTCATTTATTTAACAGTTTTTACTCAGTACCAATTCTGGGTCATGCACTGTGCTAAGCACACAGTCCAGTTAGAGACAGACAAGTTCATGAAACACTGTAATGAAACTAAAGTTTTCAGGAACCGCTCATGAAAAGCCTCATATACCATCTAATTTTGAAAATAACAGTTTTGGAAATCCCTGGCAGATAAAAGTAGCCATAATGTTACCACACACTTACATAGGACCTTTATTTTTCAAACTATTTTCTTGGTTTTGATGCCATTGAATTTCTGCATCAACCCTGTGAAGTATGAATCCTGATTACAGATAAGGTTAAGGAGGCTTGTCCAAGGTCACACAGCTAGTGAGCAACAGAGTAGCCATGAGTACCCAGGCTGTGGATTCCTAAATCAAAGATATCTCATTGTTCAGCCTTTGCTTATACACTTTGAGTGTAGGTGGTGGTATTTTCCCTAAGACCTGCTTGCTCATGAGCAAGTGCTTACATCCTCTGAAGATGACCGAGTTGTCTCTCTGTCCTTGGGAATATCTATGACAGTGGCTTCAACCTAGTCAGTGCTCAATAAATGACTTTCTGCGTGATGCAGTTTATACTATCTGGATTTTACATCATAAGTCTCCTTTATTTTTGTCCTTAGGAGAAAAGAAAAACATGAAGAAAAAATCAATGAGAATAAACTAGCTAGTCAGCATGCAAGCAGAGATGAGTTCTTCTGATGAGTATTCACCATCCTAAACACCTTAAGGTGCACTTACCTTGCAGGGCATATCAAGTGCATAGCAAAGGGTTGGGGCTTTGGTAGGGAATCACTAATATTAGCCCTTTTCCACTTCCACTGTTCCATCATCTCCGGAGAAATGAGCAGGGGAACAGCATCTAACAGTGAGCAGGATCACAACAGGGAGTAGGCCTGGCTTTCTCCTTAACCAGCTGACAAGTTTTGTGTCCTCTGCTTGTTAGACTGAATCAGGACCCCCTTCCTGTTATTATCAAGGGCCTCAAACTTCCTCAAATCCCTCCCAGTTATCTCGAGCTCAGAAGATTTTGGTCATCAAATTATAATTCTTAAGCAATACTTTTTAAAATTTCTCTATTTTGTTCATCAAAGGCATGTAAAAATGCTAAGCAGAGCTGCTGATTTGCCTGAAATAACCAGTAGTAACCAGAGAATTCTGGTCCAAAGAGAGGAAACGTGATGACTGTAGTTAGTATGTGCAACCTTATCATTGGTATATACAGAATTTCCATTAAGCTTTGTCAGCAGTCGAAAATGGTTTTCCACCTTGGTGGGAACTTCGGAGACTACTGAGAACCATTTTGAGTTTGACTTGGGAGCATCTCCTCCAGGAAGCCTTCCCTGATGCCTGTACTGGGCCAAGTGTATCAGAGAACTCTGCATACAACAGTCTCAGTGGTTTTCAAAGTGTAGTACCAGATCAGCAGCATCAGCAACTCCTAGGATCATGTTAGAAATGTAAATTCCTGCCCGCCCCCCGCCCCCAGACCTGTTCATCAGAAACTCCTGGCATGAGACCTTCCAGTTTGTGTTGAAGCCAGCCCTCCACGTGATTCTGATGAAAGCTCAAGTTTGACAACCCCTGTGTCTTCCTGACACACACATCGAACCCAAACTATCAGCTTAAATGTGTGCCTCCACACTGGACTGGAAGTTGTTTGAGGGTAGGGACCAATTTTTTTTTTTTTGTATTTACATTATATATACATGGTGTTTGTGAGTGTGTGTATGAGTGCTTTACAAAAATGGGATCAGAAACTATATACTGATAAAACCTGCTTTTATTTGCCCCCAATAATATGTCATCAACGTTCTTTCTTTTGGATACAGATATTTTGTGATATGATATTTGATGGCTGTGTAGCACGTTATCATATTGGTTATATCAAAATTTCTTTAATTCGCTATTATTAGACAACATGGAGTTCTTTTCTATGAAAATCATGCATATACTTAAAAATCTGTTTAAAGGTATCAGCCCATTCACCCCTCCCTACTCTTTATTCTTACCTCTAGGGGAAATCGCTTCCCACCCCTTTATAATGCTATTTTATATCCATGTTTCTAAATAACATGTATATACTTCTCTGATGTGTCAATTTTAGACATTTTCTACAAAATTCCTCTACGATGGCCTTAGAGAATACATCTCATGTCCCTATGCACATTCTTTACCCATTCTTTCATTATAGTTTCATCATATATTTTATTTAATGAAAAAATTCAGTGTTTAAAACTGTATAAAAAGTATTCATTGTAAAGCCAAGAAGTACGCTCTACTTACATTTCTTTTCTTGAAAAACTTTTTTTTTTGAGTGATATTAATTGCCTTGTTCTTTTACTCATACAGTTTTTTGAATGGTTAATCAAAATTGCCATGTGCATGTCTATATTTTTCTCCTAATATTGAGATGTTGTCACTTCTGAACAGGTTGTCCTCTAGGCTTCTTATATGATTGTCTTTACAGGATCCCTGTATCACATTTGTTGTTAGACTTCTGGTTCTTTTTGTCTTCCTCTTTCTTGGTTAATGTCCTCATTTCACTGAGTTACATTTTTCTAAAAGCTTCCTAAGAAAGGGTAGATAAGAAAGATAAATTTTTTGCGTTTTTGTCTGAAAGAATCTTTATTTTACCCTCATGCTGGATTGATAGTTTGGTTGCATATTGAACTTAACTGGGAAATCTTTCCCTAAGAATTTTGGAGAAAATTTCTCATCATTTTCTAGTTGGGAGGTCTCCTACTCTTTTTAATATTTTGCTCCTTTGTGCTTAACCAGATTTTTTCTCATTAACTTTAAGATTTTTTCTTCATCACTGGAATTATGATATTTCAATATAATATGCTTAAGTGTGGATCTTTTTAAATAGGTGTGCCAGGCTTCAATGAACAGTTTGAATATGAAGACACCAGTTTGTTTTTATGCTCTGGGAAATTTTCTTGAATTATTTCTTTGATAATTTCCTCTTATCTTTTTTTTTTTTTTTCAGTTCTCTTTTGGAACTTCTTTTAATTTCATATTAGATGTGGATTTGTTCTCTAAATTTCTTTTCTTTCCAACTTTCATTTCTTTGTTCTTTTATTGTGCTTTCTGGCATATTTACATAAGTAAATATTACAATCATTAGATTTTAATATTTAGCTATTATATTTTTCATTTTCAAGAGTTCTTTCGCACTCTCGAAAGTGCTTCTGTTTTATAATAACTTGTCCTTGTTTTCTGGATGTAAATCTTTTCTTCTTTACATCATGTCATTACATTTTCTTCTGTTTCCTGAACATATAATATGTACATATATATTTTTAACCATTTCCTTGTTTTTTGTTAGTTTTAATTTTTGGCTTTGTTTTGGAAGCTTTTCTCAATTTATGGCAATCTACTGCTGCTGATTTACATTTAAGAATAAATCAAAGACTAAAAACTAATTAAAAGTTGTGTGTTGGGTAGAATGTTTTGTGTTCACTGTAGCTTGGTCTTGCTGACCCAGCTTTTTTGGAGGACTCCTAATTTAGTATATATGTAGATTTGACTCTAGACAGACATTTTTTTTCTCTGAGAAACACCAAAATCTGCTGGAGCTGTAACCTTTGTTACTACGATGCTGAGGTTCTTACTATTCAGTGTGCAGATTTGGGGGTTCAGCTACAAGGTTTCACTCCCACTTTCCATTGTCCCCACTGCTCTCTTTATTTCAAATAGCCTAGAAGAGAACGCTTTGCCTGCTCTTTCTGGGAGAATCGGAGTTGCATGACTGTTCTCTAAGTACTGACTTTGAACCAACATTCCATCCCTCTTTAGCCCAGTATTTTAATTTGCCTTTTAGAGTAACTTGGATTTTTAATCTGGCTGTTACTATCCCTATAAATGAAAATTGCTTAAGTTTTCAGAGCCTCCTTATCTTTCTCTATAAAATGTCAACCTCACAGGGGCATCATAAGGACTGAGTGTATTATATATGTAAAAATACTTTGTGAACTAACTGTAAAGCACAATACAATTCTGTAACAAGACTGTGACTTCTGTGTGGTGTTTGAAGGAACCCTCATACTTCTCCACCAGGCTGCCCATTGCTGCAGATTTTGCATGACCTGCTGCAGTTCCCAAAGTGCTTTTACATATTCCTAAAGCCGGTGGAGAAGGAACTTGCCCCTTCAGAGCTGAGAATTGAGTGAGAAATTTGTTTTTAGCCTTACATAATCTTAAAAATACACATGAATCTTGCATCTTGCTCCATGATATATCTGTTTTAATAGAAACATAATGTTCTTAAACCCCTTACCATGGAGTGAAACTGACAATTCAGGAAGATGTGCTGTATTATTTCTGGGATTTATATACTTCCTAGCATGTCAGTAAATATCCCTGGGAGTGCACGTATGCTTCTGCTTAAGTTGTAAAGAAACAACCTCTCAACCATCATTTCTGAGAAATTTGGTTCTTTCTATTTTCTTGTTTTTAAATTTAGATTCAAGATGACCTGACAAATTAACATAGAGAGATATGGGGATAGAATGGAATTGATTGTGGGCTGCTGAGGGGAGTAGCTTATTACAAGTATGTAAACATGCTTGCTCCCTGTTGCTATACAAAATAATAAAAATTGCCAGGGGATTTGAGGAGAAAATTAGCAGTGTTTCCATATCGCAGGGGAGAAAAGTGGTGACATTGGGAACAGAAATTATAGGCTATACTCATTTCAATAAATACAGATAAAATGTAAACTTTGTTGAATACACAAAGTCTATTTTATATTGTGTGTCCACTACAAGTATATTCCATACTGATTATTTTAAAATAGAAAAACTATTTCTATACGGTGTTTTAACATTGTCAGTGCTACGGGATAGTCTATAATTTTCTCTCTTGCTCGATCTCCATCAATCCTTGCTCCTAAGTAAATACCTGATCTAAGTGAAAACCATGTTCATGCTTAGCAGGCACAGTTTTGATACAAAGTCTCTAGACAACTCTCAAACATGTCACTACTCCTAAGCACATCCCCCAATTCTGTACAGAACTTCTGGAGCTGCTATGGTGTGTGTGTGTGTGTGTGTGTGTGTGTGTGTGTGTGTGTGTGTGTGTTATAATACACATAATATAAAATTTACCATTTTCATCATTTTAAAATATACAAGTCAGTGGTTTTTAGTTCACTTACAATGTATACAAATCACTACTATCTAGATTCGGACCATTTTTCTCACTGAAAAGGAAAAGCCATACCTACTTAACATTTACTTTCCATTCTTTCTTCCCCAGCCCCTGGCAATCACTTATCAATCTGCTTTCTATCTCTATTTATTGGCTTATTCTGGATATTTCATATAAATGGAATCATGCAATATGTGACCCTTTGTGTCTGGCTTCTTTCCCTTCATGCATTCAAGGTTATTGATATTTTAGCAATATCAGTACTTCATTCATTTTTATGACTGAATAACATTCTATTGTATGGATATACCACATTTTGTTTATCTACTCATTAGCCTGATGGATGTTTGAGTTGTTTCTACCTTTGGCTATTGTGAATAATGCTGCTATGAACATTCTTGTACAAGTCTTTGAATACCAGATTTTGTCTCTTGGGTATATTTCTGGGAATTGCTGGGTCACATGAGTTTATGTTTAATTTATTGAGGAACCACAAAATTGTTTTCTACAGTGACTACCATTTTATATACCTACTAGCAATGTGTGAAGGTTACAGTTTCTCTATGTCCTCATCAACACTTGTTATTTTTTTAATAGCCATCCTAATACATGTGAGGTGACCTCTCACTGTGGTTTTGGTTTGCATTTCTGTAATGACTAATGAAATTTAGCATCTTTTCATGTGCTTCTTTGTCATTTTTATATCTTTTTTGGAAACATGTCAAATCTTTTACCATTTTTAAATTGGGTTGCTCATCTTTGTGTCATGATGTTGTAAGCATAAAACTTGAGACAAATTGGAAGCTACTGGTTGGTTATTTTATTAGAAATATACAACTTGTAAATGTCTCAAGAATAAATTTTGCTAAGTTCTTTGTCCGCTATTCACTAAGAGTCCTTTCTTATTTCTTTCCCTTTGATCATTGGTCCTTTGGCTCCATCTGTCAAGAAACAAGCCAACCTTTGATTCCACAAATAAATGAGACACTGCAGAACCAAGTCTCACGACTACATCTGAACTTTCATCACTGTGGGTATCCAGGAGTCGGCATTGCCATCAAAGACAATTGCTAAATGGGCCTGACTTCATTATTCTTCATTTGCATTAGCAATTGCTCCAAGCAGTGACAATATTATAACCCAACCAGCATCCCGTTATCTTTCATTTATTTGATTTAATACACAGAGATGGAGTCTTTTAAAGAGCATTTACTTTTCTTCACATCACCGAAATTATTCTCAACGGAAACATTTAGCCTGATAATGTGGATGAATTCCTTTTTAGAGTCAATGACTGGGTGGGTATCAGAATTTCTGATTTTGTTTGAGCATTTGGGGTAAATGGGTAAGAGAAGAAATGGTAGCAGATTTTATTGTGGTTGGGTTAGGCTTCTGTAAGCTTTGAGTCAAAAGAGTAGGAGTAATGTTTATGATCATTTCATTTGAATGTCTTATTTATTGAAGTAAGATCATAGCATAAAAAGATCCAACTTAGGAAAACTAAAAGTGGAATTAAATCCTGGCAGTCAAGATTGGTCATTGTCTTATTTAATCTGACTCTTCTTTTTTCTTCTCACCTATAAAATTGTTCTTTATGATACTCTATATCTGCTGTTAGTTCAAATCCTCTATAGAATCTTCTAACTATGCAAAACACATAGTGATCAGTAATCAGTAATCATTTGATTCTTTCTACAACTTTAATAAGCTGTGTTTTATATTTAAGTAGTTTCTCCCCTGGTGGTTGCCCATGGCCGACTTTGGAATTTGATAGCTCTTCATCCTTATTTTACATTTCATCTCTAAGTAATTATACCCTGTGCCCTCAAGTCTCAAAAGCATCAAAATATTTAAAATTACATAATTAAACACTTCAAATAACAGTATTAAAACTTCAAGAAAAGACATTGTAGAGCAAGGGGCTTCATGCTGGAGTCTTTATTTCCCATCCTTCTCTAAAAACTTATGTCTTGACATGGGCTGGGCATCTGTCATGCTTGTTACAAGTTCAACGGGACCTAGCCTCAAAAAATCTACACATTCAGGATGCCATTTTGTAAGGAAGATCTTGCCACCAGCTTTGAGACGGAAAAACAGAATGATGATCATGTTGATGATGATGACAGTGATAATGATAATAGCTGTGAGCATGTGTTAGACCCCTGGTGCTTTGCTAGACTCCTTATTATATACATCATCGTGTTTAAGCCTTACCATAATCCCACCAGGTATTATTACATTTTCATTTTACAGATGGAAAGACTGAGGTTCAGAAGGTTGATCAGCATCATTCAGGTAGTAAATGACAGACTAAGGATTCAGACCTAGGTTACCCTGATGACAGCCTTGAAAAGGCAAACTGAGTAGATTCTTGGAGGTACCTAACATGTCTGTAGCATGGCCTCCTCTGGACAGTGTACCTGACCTTTCCAGTCAGGCTGACTGCATGGCCTCTAGGTTCCTCAATGCCCTGTTGTCATCCATATAGTAATTATCTCTTACTTGTCTCCATCTTCCTAGATTGTAGCTTCTAGAGAGCATAGTTGCTGTGTCGTATCTCTCTATCTTCAGGATACAACAAAGAGAAGGAACTCAAAATTTATGGAAGGAATGGTTGTATTATTAATGGGGAAAAAAATAAACGTGTGTGAATGAATTAATGGGTTGTTTCCTGCTCTCTCTCCCACCTTTTAATATAAAATGGGCCCAGCCATCTCCATAGGTCCCTGGATAAATTACTCCATTATTTTTCTCTTTAGTTTCTTCAATCCCTGTTGTTTCTTTTTTAAGCTGCTATGTGATTTCTTATTTTCAAAAATGGCACTTATATATGAGCTAAGCCAAATCAAGCCTTTTAAAACTGTAGGTGTCTACCCATTAGTGATCCTTGAAATTAATTTAGTGGGTGGCAGTCAGCATTTTTTTAAAAAAGAAATAGACTAGAAAAGAATACAACTTAGCATCCATGGCACATAGAAAGACGCAGTTTTTGTTTCAGATGGCTGGATAAATAGAGGATACTTATCTATCAATAACACTGATTAAATATTATACCTTAAGACATGATTGAAACAGGACAGATGCCACGTTGGCATTTAAGGCAGAGTATTTCAAAATGTTTGGCCACTATCTACACTAGGAAAATCATTTTACATTACAACCCATTATAAAATCTGAGTAGATACTAGATTCCTAAGTGATATATATTGCTTACTATTTGAAATATACTGTCCTAATGATATTCCAGTATATAATGGTCAGAGATCATTTGTCCTGCTTAAACAGTTCCTAAAGTTTTGTTTATTCTGCTTTTGTAAAAATTATGGCCAAGGTTTAAGAAGTTTAATCTCAGTATAATTATTTTAGCATCGTCTGAGTAAAAATAAAAATACTACAGAGAATTGTAAGAGGAAAAACAGAAAGCTTTAAAAAAATTAACACTGGAAGCTTAATTTTGAAATTCACAGAATTATTTCATTCTTTACTCCTCTATAAATTTGCTTCTCCAAATGTTAACTTAAAAGCACTGCTGCTTTAGGTAAATTGTGGGTCTCCATTTATATCAGTCAATAGCATTAATAAAGGATTTAAACTTTAACATGCTGTGAGAGAGCCAAATTTGCTGTGGAATTCATTCATGTGCAGAGCCACCTTGCACAGCTCATTGGAGATAAGACAGTTTTGACTTCACATGCCAAGCTTTTGCCACATTGTGTATTTTCATATTTCTTTATGACTCTGCAGAGACAAGCTTTTGATAGGTTTAGAAGCAAATTGAAAATGTTCTTCTTAAAAATATCAAATACTGAAGTGAATAAACAAGCAATGCTGCTCTTCCTAAAACAAATATTTGTTGAGTGCTTACTCTGAGCTAGGCAGTTGCTGGACGATAGGGTTATGAAAGTGAGCAGGACACAACCCATGCTCTAAAGGATCATCTGTCTAGGGAAGTTCACACCTTAGGACTTGGTTTCATCTTGCCTAAGTCTGTGGGTAGACTGAAGACTCACCCATTTTCCCTCCCAGAGGCCCACTCTAAACCCTTCACCTTGCTTTCCACCCTGAGAGGTTAACCTTCATAGACTGCAGCCAAGGACTCTCTTGCTTATTGGCCTGTGGGTGGGTTTAGCCAGTGGGAGCATTAGCAGGAGTTCAGAGGGAGGGAGGAAAATGAGGTTGAAATATTTATTCTCCAAGATCCTTCCTTGCAGGGTCATGCCAGGCTGATTCTATGTGTTCCAGTGACTACTCCCCCTCTTCTTGTTCCTCCAACCCCCAACTCTTACGAGGCTTGGGTTACAGCACTCTCCACCATGGCTTCTCTACGCCCTGCCCCACAGCTCTTAGCATTGGGTACCTTAACTGAGCACCAGTTTAACTCTAAACCTTTCCCTTTAAGACCTTTCAGTTCTCCTAACTTATACCTTCACTAATTTTTCAATATACACAGTTGAAACAATTTTAAAAGAGTTATTCATATTTATATATGTTTCCAGGAAGCTATCTTATTAATCACTATGGAAGGGCATTTAAAACCGCAGCTTCTGGTTTTTTCAAATATGTTTTATCTCTGTTCAGTTGATACTTGAAAATATCAATAAATATCTGTTATTGTGGATGATGTTGATCATGACCCATGAAACAGTCATAGCCTTTAGTGTTAATTACCTGGTTCGCTGGGCTTTGTGGTAATATCCTGGGAGGGTTAGTCCTACAAAAGAGTGAGAACTCACTACCTTGCGAACAAATTTGCCACCAACCTCAGCTTTATGAATTCTAGTTGAGCATTGCCATGTGTTCTCAGGGAACAATGAAAAAGGAGGAAGTACTAATTTAAACCCCTGACAAAAGCACTAAAGGAATCAGTGACCAATTATTCACTGCCTGCTGTATGCCAGACATTGTACTGGACAGGCATCATACTAAAACCATTAAACCATCATCTTTTTTAATTATCGCAGTTACTCTGTAAGTTATCTCTTAATTCCGTTTTATAGAGGGGAAACTGAGAGTTAAAGAGGATATGTGACTTGTCCAGGATTGCACAGCTAGTGTTAGAACTGAGATTTGAACTCATTCCCATCAAACGCAGACGCGTTCTTTTCACTTTCTCATCTCCCAAAAGCCTCTGTTTTTGCCACCAACTTTGCCAAAGGTCACATTTGCAATCGTGTTTGATCTCTTTAAAGCTTCAAGGTTTTATTTTTAAATCAGACATTCTACAAATTGAAAAAAAAAAATCTGATTGGGATTCATCTCCTACCCTTCCAGTGGTAAAAGAGTAGAGAACATGGAATTTGAGAGAAAATGAGGAAGAATAAATGAACTGTGTGTTGGGGAAGGACCTGGGGAACCCTCAAGTGAGCAGCAATCAAACACTGAACTTTCTGCATTTTAGATATTGAGTCATTTGCCCAAGAACCCAATGAGACTTCGTTCTGATTTCCGATTTTGAACTTGTGTCCATAGGGAATAAAAGGTTTTACCATTGACTGGCTCAGTCACTTCTAGGTAGTTTTAGAAGTACTATACCTATACTTTATTCCCTCGGAAGCAAGCATTTCTCAGAGTTTCTACACTAAGATGAGGGACTGGGGCTAAAAGAAAACAGAAAACCAAGAAATCTATCTGAAAACTGTCAGTATCTCGATGGGGAGTTATGATGTTTTGACTTCAATGAAAAAGCAAAAGAAAGCAAGCCAGCCAGTTATAAATTTAATTTATGAAAATAATACCAGAGGCCTAAAGCATCCAACAGTACAGCCATTGATTCTTCTTTCTTGTTCCTTGGGGAGCCATTGCTGTATTTGATATGGTGAACTTCAAATTGTCTTACTTTATCATTTAAATGTCATATCAGCCATACACGGAGAGCAGCTGAGGAGTTGCACACTTACAGGAAAATGACAGGAGAGTGTTCTTCACTTCTTTTAGGAAAAAATATTACTTGGTTGACAGATTCTCCCTGTTGGTGAGGATCGTTGTTTTTTCCTAACCTCTTTCCTCTCCTTCTCCATCTCCACCAGTGCTGCATTTCCCCGGTTATGTGTGAAGCATTGGGAAAGTGTAAATCAGGATGTTCCGGATCTATGGTCTTTCTTAACCTCTGGGATTATTTTCTTTAACATAGTTGTTGGAAAGTCGGCTGTTACCTGCCAGAAAATAAAACAACCAATTTTTCATCACGAGTTAAATAAACATTGAAAAATCAGCATTCTACAAGGACCATTAGTTTATGCATCACTGTAAAATGTTTTATGACTCTTGGTATAAAGGATGCTCATATAAAAAATAAATTGTGTCATAACAAACATTTCTCCCTGTCATGGTTTATAATAGCCCTAATATCAAATAAATCTAGGTTGAATATTGTTAGTCTCCAGAAAAACTGACCTTCAGTTTCTAATAGTTGGGTTAAATCATTGTGATGATGACACAGTCTCAGATATAAGAAGATACAAACTCGTATCAACTCCCTAGATCATCCTTTATTGAGAAGAGGAGAGATGTCTCAATGAACTGAAATTGCTCTGGAGTGACCCATTTTATTTATGTATCCGCTTTCTGACTAACACTTCACATACAGTGCCAAGGAGATTTCTGCACATAGCTCCCCAGAGTTCTTGAGAGAGCAACCCATAGACATACATAGATCAAAAACCATGAGCAGGTACCATTTTACATCTGTCAAATTAGAAATCATTTTTAAAGTACAACAATCTCTGCTGGTATAATATTGGTGAAACTGCTGGACTTATAGCCTATTGATAATAATGAAATTACTCTGAAAAGCATTTGGCAACACATAAAAGTGTCTGTATCCTTTGATACTATATTCACACTTGTGGGAATTTAGCCTAAGCAAATCGTTTAGAAGAATAAAAAAAGCTGAGATGTTCATTGCAGAATTTTTTATGTTAGTGAGCATTTAGAAAGAACCCAAGCACTCAACAACTGAGACTCTTTCATTAGATTTTTTAAAATCTATGTGGGTTTATATACATGAAATCTAATTGGTAACATGAAATTTTATTATAATTTATTATAAAATTATTATAATTTTATTATTCAGTGAAAAAGTTCTGATTATGAGAATATAAAATTATTAGATACATATAAAAATGGAATTTGGTAAAAATCTGTTCAGATTTAGCTTTTAAATTTTATTTTAGTTTTGCAATGTTGTTTTGCATTTAACAATAATTAAGATCTAAAAACTACTTGCCTGTAGAGATTAATATTAATGTAAAAGGTTTTTTATTGGAACTTGGCTAAGAATATTGTAGTTGTTCAAATGTAAACCTTAGGGGCCCAGAAGTGTCAAAGATTTGTAAAATTGACATTTAAATGATGAAATTTAAGTAAAAAGTGAATCCAAATAGATAAACAAAAGAGTTAGACATCTTTCCATAATAATAAGACCTCCTATTCTAGTTCTTTTGGGGGTTTTAATATTGGTGCCTGGAGTAAAAAGATCGCATCAGATAATTTAGACAGAAGAAGGCATTTTCTTTAATATGTTGTAACAGTATACCTTGTGGCCACGAAGTGAGAGTCTTTATATGGGTAGGGTAAATAGGCTTTGTGGGAGAGGCTCTATCCCAAGGAACCATGGGACAGAAAGAGAATAGGAAAGTATTCCTGCCAGGCTTGAATCAGACCTAAAAACATCCAAAGTAAAAGGCCTATTAGAAATAATCTAAATACCCAACAATAGCAGATTCGATAAATAGAGCATTCTGTAGTCATAGGTTGGACTATTAAATGGACATTGAAAGTAAAGTAGAAAAAAAATGTATTAATCTAAGTAAAATCTACAGCAAAGTTATGGGGAAGAGGTAACATATAAAACTATGCATAGAACATGAATTTTCACCCTCACTCATAGAAAAAAGAAATTAAAAAGATGTAAACTTGTCGATAGTCGTCATCTGAATGGTGGGATAGCCGACAATTAATTCTCTATTCATGTTCATATTCTCCAATCTTTTTCTCCCTTAATTAGGAGAGAGTTGTTTGTAAAAATTGTTTCTTGAATTTAACACAGACACTCAAATGCATAAGGATTGAACCGATGCCTGAAATAATTTTGGAAAGAGGTAGCAAATTAAAACAAAATGAAATAAAATAAAAGGAAATAAAATGCAATTTTGACTGCATCAATTGACTAAAAATCTACAGCAGTGTTCAGATAAGGTCATTTGCTTTTTATGTAACTCTACCAGTAAGTAGCTTGCATTGAAATGCCAAATATTGATATTTATGTATATGTAAGCTCTTGCTGAAACCCCCATATTTTCTTTTTTTCTGAGAAAGATTTTTTTTTTTTTGCTAAAATTGTTATATATACCAGAATCAATCAGTTCTTTCCTCCCTCCGCTTCTCCCTCCCTTTCTCTCTTCCTTCCTTTCTGCTCTCTCTCCCTCCTTTCAGCTTTACAATAAGTAAACAGAGTGAGCGAAGATGGGTTTAGCTTAGTTTGCCCATTTACCAAAGGTCTTGGGTTCATAAAATCTTGAAAAAATGAAAGTAGCAAGCAGCAAAGACCCTCACTTAAGTACTGATTAATGACTAGATAAAGCTTTTACCCTAAACATTTTAGTACCTGTGATTTAAATAACTGTTTGGGGCACATTGAGGAGCCTAGTGTTAGCCTTCTGGATTCATATAGTATGAAACAAAAAATCCTTTAGCCTTGAATCTTACTAAATAGAACATCCTGCAAAAGGACAGTTATATTTTTTGTTTGTGAATATAGTGATGGAGATTTGCCACCAAATTCGCCAACTTCTCATCACTGAATATAACAGCCCTGCAGTTAAGGAAATGCTGTAAACTCTCAAGGCCAGTGGTCCCCAACCCCTGGGCCATGGAGAAGTACTAGTCTGTGGCCTGTTAGGAACCAGGCCCCACAGCAAGAGGGGAGCAGCAGGCCAGCAAGGAAAGCTTCATCTGTATTTGCAGCCACTCCATAGCACTAGCATCACTGCCTCAGCTCCACATCAGATCATCAGGTATTAGATTCTCATAGGAGCACTGATCCTTGGTGCCAAAAAGTTTGGGGACCACTGCTCAAGACTACTTACTACCTTCATTCACCCCACTAAAATTACTGATAAATGAAGAGTTTAGTTATAATTCTGTTTCTTTTCTTTACTCATTTTTTTTTTTTTACCCAAAGCTATTATTGTCTTTGCTTGTAATACTTAAGAATCTAGACTCTTATCATTTAGAGTCGAGGGACTATGGACTTCCAGGTCCAGAGTGTGATGGGCCAGTGTAGTTCATCATTAGAAGGAATTTCTAACCAATATAATTTGATGATAGCAAAAACTATGGAAATTTCTCCTTAACTTTTTAGTGGTTTGGAGTAAATATTTATGAAATGGAGAAAAGAAGGAGGGAAGGAAGGAAGGAAGGAAGGAAGGAAGGAAGGAAGGAAGGAAGGAAGGAAGGAAGGAAGGAAGGAAGGAAGGAAGGAAGGAGAGAGGGAGGGAGAGAGGGAGGGAAAGAAGGAACCTCATATTAATATGGAAAAAATAATAGATTTTCTACTGTATCTGCTGATGGGGAATTGTTTGCTTTTTCTACCTTGGTAATATAAAAAAGAAAGCCTCACGAAAGGGTAACCTATTGATTATTACAATAATATTAGCTAGGTGGTAAAAGAATGTTATTTATGTGGGAGACAATTATTGCATCTGTTTCTTTTAAATTACTCTGGGTATGTGTTGCAGTGATTTCGCCTGAGGGTTAGCCAAAATGATTTTTTTTCTTCTAATAAAATACTATTGTTAAAAGACTTTTTTCCTTGCCTATTTATTGCTACCCTAATCCAACACACCTCCTCCTATTTCTTCCTTCATATCCTAATCATTTACATTTTTGTTACTTTCTTATAGATTTGAAGGATGACATCTAATAGTACAAAACATCAGATTGCCCCAGGACTTAGCACAGTGTCTTGCATAGTGTAGGCGCTCAGTAAATATTGAATGAATTCAATTCAGAACCCTGGAGAAAAGAGTCACAGATTTATCAAATTATTCACAAAGGGATATATCTCTGACAACTGATCCAGTTAAGTGTATGAAGGTAAGCTGAATCCAGAACATGTTTCAAATCATTTTTTCTCCTATAAAATTTTTGTTTTGTGGCTGGAGCACTTGTTTCTTGGTATGTTGATCAAATGTGACTTGAGCCAGAGAGATTCACAATAAATAACACCAGGATGCTTATGAATGATGTATAAAGCCCACCAATTTAATGACAGGTAAGGCAGAGGAGAGCAATTACTTTATTTCCGAACAGCCAAAGTCTTGGTAATTTAATGCCAACATGGGAATATTGAGTGGCTGTGACCAGTTCAAAGTAAGTGCCTAGAATGAAAAAAGTTTGAAATGTTCTGACAGGTATTTGATTTTTTTTTCTTTTGTATTAATGGAGCCATTGCTTCAGGTGAGCAAAAATGAAAAAGGCCTTTCTTGTTTCTCTAGCATTTGCCTAGTGAAGGTTATCGGGGCCGGTCGAGTGGCATTTACAGTATTCACATTTTACTTGCAATGAAACTATACTTTTTTAAAAACAGGATCCTTCATGACTGTTTCCTCTCTAAAGCCCAGGTTCTGGAACAAATCAATCAAAGGATTTATTGAGTTGCTACTGTGTGCCGAGTACTGTGATTCTCTCTCATTGATTTGATAGAAACAGACTATAATATTGTTAAGGTGGAAATGAATCATAGCTCACGAGTGAAGGAGATTCCTAGTGAGATTAACTGGCTTGGTATCTAGGGACGAGAAATGATATGGTTGATCGGCTAACCAAAGACTGATCTTACCTCACACTAGATCTATTCTATTTCTGCATATAAAACCAATCACTCAATTCTTATGTATATTCATTAAATAAAGTTCTTATTGCATCATTCAGGATCCTTTTCATTTGCAATTTAGACGCAAATTCCAGATAAAAATGGCTTAAGCAAGTAAGGAAATTACTACTTCACAAACATGAAATACACTTTTTTGTATGTTGTCTGTATTTTCAAACAATTTTTTCCCTCATGCTTACCCAAATCCAATAGGGAAAAAAAAATCAAGGGTTTTCTTCCCCAAGAGTTTGGACAAAATCTCGAGGCTTGATCTCTTTAGTCCAAGTTGGGTCCCATGTCCATCTCAAGAATCCATCACTGAGTTCAGTCTTGCCTGGTCATCTGTTCTTTCTTGGAGCTAGAATCACCTCCACACAAGGTAGGCTGAGTGTGAGGCAACAATGATTTTGCTCAGGTGCTGTTGCCAGAAGCAGAGGCTGGATGCTGTTAGCACATGACAGATGTTCACTATGCTTACTGATAACCAAGCCTTGTGCAGGTGGTTGATACAAACACAAACATGACCTAGTCTCTTTCCCTTTCCCTCCAATTCATCTCCTTAAGTCAAGATTCTAATTCTGTCCTACCATTCCTCAATAATGTTGCTGGTTCCTTATTACCTGTTGATTAAAATACCAACTCCTCAGTTAACCTCCCTTCCTACTTACCTCCCAATGCTGATAAAGCAACTGGTCACATATCTTTTGGGTTTTCCTGCCCCTTGTGGGTTTGCCACGTCTTTCTCCATGCCTGTCAATAGTCTGAATGTCTTTTAGTTTCAGTTCAAATACTATCTTCACAAAACACCCACTGAGTTCCTTACTGTAATATTTGCAGCTCTAACATGACCTATGTTTTAGCACTTACTGTTTACTTAAATATTTATCGAATGCTTACTATACACTTACTGCTGTTGTGTTTAAATTTTTTTTACTTTGTATAATTTGTTCATGGTGTTCTTGTCTTTTTTCCCCAGTAATCCATAAGCTCATTGAAAGTGGGATCCTTAAAGGCACTGGGATATACCTACCCATCCTGGGCAGTCAGCAGATGCCTTATGAATAAACAGAATTTCATCCAGTTTGCACATATACTGACCACTAGCATTTAAAGCCTAAGGGAGTAGGGCCTTCTTACCTGAACAAGAGACAGGAAACCTCTTCTCTATTTCTTTTTCTTTTCAGTTTCCTTCCTCAGTTCTCTTCATGAATAATTTGTCAGCCATCTTAGATGAGTGCCAACAGGTGTCAGTTGAAATTGGCAACTAGCATGGCCTTGGTGATCTGTGTGAGAACAGTTTCAGGGAAGTGATGAAGGCAGAAGCCAGACTGTAGTGGACTGAATAGCATGGATGGTTGAGTCAATAAAATCTGGTAAGGAGTGCAAGGGCTGTGAAGCTAGACTGCCCAAGTTCAAACCCAAACTCTGCCATTCACCAGTTGTTGACTGTAGGGAGGTTACTAAATCAAAATCTTCTTTCTTCCTTTCCTCAGTTTCCTGTCTACATAATGGAAATAAAAATACACTTATCTCAAGGTTGTTATGAGTGAGTTCAAGTGGGAAAATGTTTAGAACAGAACCAGTTTCCTACATGTCCTCAGCAGATATTAGCTGTGGTTTTTGATGAATATACAAAGAACATTGAGACTACTTTTAAAGCTTGGCTGTTAAAACTGTGTAGAAAATGAGGTCATTGTCAGATAGGAGGCAAAGATTAGAATTTCTTATTCCCTGTAAGTGAAAGATGAATGTTTTATATGATGAAGGAAAACAAAGTGGTTCTCAGAGGGTGACAGGTTGAAGATGTAGAAAAGGAGGGATGAATTGATGGAGTGATATTACTGAGAAGATGAGGGAGAATGGAACTTAGAGAAGAGGTAGATGGATAGATGGATGAACTTATATAAGAAAGGCTTCTTATTTTCAAAGGCTGGAGTAATAGAGAGGGGCAAAGCTAAGGATGTATACCTTTCCTAGGTTAGGGATAACAGAAACAAGTTCATTTGGTGGGGAGAAGAGACGTGGTAGGAGTGAGGAATGGAGTAGGACTGATAAATGAAGTAGTTACACAGCAGTAACTCCTGGAGACAAGATGACACTAGCCAGAATGTATCGTCTGACAGAAAGAGTGAGAATTCTGATATGAAATGAAATTGTGTTCACAAAGTGAGACACTGGTGTTTGCTTCTATATGTGGCACATTTCCAGGTGATGACAAGTCTAAGGTAAACCATTTTAAAATTTGTATGGTCTTCAGTGTGAAGTTAAAATTTGAAATGGTTCTTTACCACAAATAAATGATTGATTATATCCATATTTTTCTTGAGTTATTGAATTCTTTCTTACAAATTTGCAATGCTGTTGGAAAGGCAGACTTTTAGATTTGGATTAGATTCTATTCCTATACCCCCCAATCTGTTCTTTGTATATTTATAAATGGTAAATTCACTTTTTATAGAATTCCATTCTATTTTTGAATGGACTGGATCCATTAATATTGAAACATAAGTGCTACAATATGGATTTTATCTTCTTATGATGGTCACACAAAAAACCTTCTCATCCTATATGACGTTTTGCATTGTTATTTTGTCACTTTTCCTATTCAGAGTTAGAGCCCATCCCCTTCCCTTAAATCTGAACTTAACTTGATAATTGCTTTGGCTAGGATAAGGCAAAAGCAACAAAATGCAACTTTTGTGGCTAGAACTTAAAAGACATCGCAGTTTACATATTTGCCCTCCTGGAATCCTGAGCTACCAAGTAAAAATGTCCAAATCCCTTGTCCTGAAGAGAGAAGCCTGGTGGTTGTCTCTTTATGCGTCCAAGTTTTGAGAGCTTTATTATGCTGCAATAGGATGTGAAGGAGAAGAGTCTTGAGTTAGGGAGACAAATGAAAACAACTTGGACATAATCCAGGTGTCAAGTGATGAGCTGACAAGTACAGAAAGAGAGATAGGGGAAAATGTGGGAGAAGAGAAGATGACAAGGTTCAGTATGACCTGCTGATTGGATGGGGAGGAGGGCAAAAGAGAAAGGGAAATAAAAAATTATTATGAAACCATCTGAGAAATGTTTTGGACAGCAATATGTCTAGGTAAAGAACTGGATTCTTAAGGAAGGTAAGTCCAGTTTACAGGTTTTTTTTGTTTTTTGGTTTTTTTTGATGTGGCATTTTTACAACTTCCATGTAAAAATGCTCCCTAGCAGCTGGAGATACAGGCCTGAAGCTGAGGGCAAAGTTGGAGCTGGAGCTGTTAGAGGTTTCAAACAAGAAAACATAACCAGCTCTCCTTCCCTTTTGTTCCAGTATAAAGGGTATTTTCTAACTTTTTTCTCCTGTATTTAGTAGCAAAGGTAGAAATGTCAAGCTAGGTAAAGGAGAAAGCAAGGAGAGGGAGGGGACATACACAGAGAGAAAAAGGTAAGGGGGTGGGGTGGTCCTGTGGGATTGCACCTTATTTTTAGTTACACCTTTTGGAAGGCTGCACTGCTTACGTAAAAATAAGGAACACAATATACGCACTCAACTAAAATTATCTTTCAAAGGTTCTCCTTTTAAATAGACCCAAATGAAAATCAGAAACCCTAACCTCAGCTTTTTAAATCACAATGAAAGGCAAGGAATGTTTTCAAAAAGGATACTTTGTATTCTGAGCCGGATGGCTATCTGTGTGTGTAGGGAGGAAGGTGAGAATGCTGAAGTGCTGAGGTTTCACCTACCAGGTGACTTCTCACTCTCCAAGTTGTACAATATTTATAAAAAGACTAAAAAATAAAATACACTGTGTTCTGAGGGAGACAGAATAGTGTACTAATTCGACAGTGTGATGTAAAGGTTACATGCTCGTGCTCTGAGGTCAGCTAGAACTGAGTTCAAATCCTTGTCCCATCACTTACTAAACTTGTGGCCTCAGACATGCTGTTAACTCCTCTTAGCGTCAGTTACTACAGCTGTAAAATAGGATCATACCATCTACCTCATAGGGTTTTATCTATATATAGATATCTCAATGTAATAAAACAGCCCAGAAACGTGTGTGTGTGTGTATATATATATGTATATATATACACACACATACACACATCTGTTTTTATGCCATACTGTTTTTATTACCATGCTATTTTGATGATCATAGTTTTGTCGTGTAGTTTGAAATTTGGGAGTGTGATACCTCATTCTTTCTTTCTTGAGGTTTCCTTGGCTATTCAGGGCCTTTTGTGGTTCCATGTAAATTTTAGGATTAGTTGTTCTAGTTCTGAGAAGAAGGCTATTGCTATTTTGTAGGAACTGCACTGAATCTGTATATCACTTTGGGTACTAAGGACATTTTAACAATATTAATCCTTCCAATCGACGAGCATGCTATATCCTTCCATTTATTTGTATTTGGTTTGTTTTATGAGAGCATTCTTTTAATTCTCAGGCTGAACCAATGCTTGTCCCAGGTTTGATGTATCTAGGCTTTTCTGTTATGATTGATCTACTGTAGGTAATTTTTAGGGAGACTTCAATTCCTCAATGAAGTCAGTTTCTTTGACATACAGGCCCAGTATCTCTTACCAGTTCAGACAGAGAATGAGCTTTTATTAATCGCAAGAGAATATGATATGTTTTTCCTGTTCTAAAATCGAGATACTCCTAGTACAATTATTTTTTCTTGTCATGTGGCTCTAGATATTTTTCTTTGCTGACTTTCTGCATGGTCAGATGTGTGGCTGTAGCCCTTCCTCTAGTTCATTAATTTGTAATAACTTCCCCAGCACAGTATCAACATGCTTAAAATAGTATTCTGGAGACATGCAGCAGAATTGAAATACTGTCCACTCCATACATATCTTCACATTAGTGGAAAAGATTGCTCTAGGAAGTAAATTTCTGAAGGGTTGTTGGAATGTAGAGGCAAAGTCAACATTCTTTCCTTTTTTCCAAACCTCACATAGCTTCATACAGTCAAACAATATCCTTACTACCCATATTGGTTTCCTCTTGGCCTGTGATGACACTTTTGAGTTTGTGTGTGTCAACCTCTTATTATCCAAATTTATCTCTTTACTGATCAATCTACCTGTAAAAAAAAGTCACATTTTTTTTTATAAAAGGTACTGATCTGAAATTAGTAAAATTGTCTGTAGCTATTCATTAATAAAGGCAACAAAATTGACAGCTTTCATGTCTGTAATTAAATGTGTAAAACTAACAAATGGGAATAATAGAGAAAGATATTTTTTTCTTTACCAGTCATGTTGTGACATCAATTTGTATTAAATAATGAGAGAAAGAACTTAGAGGATTTGCTTTTCATTATGGTGCAAATTAACATTCGACTACTGATCCAAAATAGATTTGCAAAGAGTTACCACTATCAATAATCATTTAGAATTCATTTTACCCAGGTAAATTTGAATCTCCAGTGATAACAAGCAGAATTTATCGTCTGCATTTTTTAAACAATTTTTTTTATTTTTCAGTTACAGTGGACATACAATGTTATATTAGTTTCAGTTGTACAATGTAGTGATTTGACCTTGATATCACTTAAAAACTGATCGCCACTATATATCTAGTACCCATCTGACCTCATATATAGCTATTACAATTTTATTGACTATATTCCCTATGTTATACTTTATATCCTGACTATTTTCTAACTACCAATTTGTACTTCTTAATCCCTTCCCCTTTTTCACCCATCTCTCCAATCTCCCTCCCATATTGCAACCATCAAAATGTTCTCTATATCTATGAGTTTGTTTCTATTTTATTTATTTATATTTTTTTAAATTCTACATATCAGCAAAATCATGTGATATTTGTCTTTATCTGATTTATTTCACTGAGGATAATACTTTCTAGATCCATCTATGTTGTTGCAGATGGCAAGATTTCATTCTTTTTATGGCTGAGTAATATTCCATTGTATATATGTACTACTTCCTCTTTATCCATTCATTTATCAGTGGACACTTAGGTTGCTTCCATATCTTGGGTATTGTAAATAATGCTGCAATGAACATATGGATACATATGTCTTTTCAAATTAGTATTTTAGATTTCTTAGGATTAACACCCAAAAGTGGAATTGCTGGATCCTTCCTGTCTCTTGTTATAGCCTTTGTTTTAAAGCCTATTTTGTCTGGTATAAGTATTGCTACCCCAGCATTTTGTTTTTAGTTTCCATTTTTTATAAAATATCTTTTTCCATACCCTTACTTTCAGTCTGTGTGTGTCTTTTGATCTAAACTGAGTCTCTTTTATGCAACATATGTAAGGGTCTTATTTTCTTATCCATTCAGCCACCCTATGTCTTTTGATTGGAGCATTTAATCCATTTACATGTGAAGTAGTTGTTAATAGATATGTAGTTATTGCCATTTTATTATTCATATTTTTGATCTTTTGTTTCTTGTAGAAATCTCTTTGACATTTCTTATAATATTGTTTGGTGTTGATAAACTCCTTTAGTTTTCTCTTGTCTGGGAAGCTCTTTATCTCTCCTTTGATTCTAAATAATAACTTGCTGGGTAGAGTAATCTTGGTTGTAGGTCCTTGCTTTTCATCACTTTGAATATTTCATGCAAATCCCTTCTGACCTGCAAAGTTTCTGTTTAAAAATCAGCTGACAGTCTTATGGGAGCTCCCTTGTAGGTAAATAACTCCTTTTCTCTTGCTGCTTTTAAGAGTCTCTTTTTGTCTTTAACCTTTGGCATTTTAATGATGATGTGTCTTTGTGTGAGCTTCTTTGGGTTCATATTGTTTGAGACTCTCTGTGCTTCCTGGGCTTGTATGTCTATTTTCTTCACCAGATTAGAGAAGTTTTCAGTCATTATTTCTTCAAATAGGTTTTCAATTCCTTTCTCTATCTCCTTTGTCCTTCTGGCACCCCTATGATATAAATATTGGTACACTTGATGTTGTCCCGGAGGTCTCTTAAACTATCCTCATTTTGGGGAGGGGCATTATTTTTTCTTATTGCTCTTCTGATTACTGTTTTCTGCTACTTTATCTTACAAATCGCAGAATTGATTCTCTGTGTCATCTAATTTACTGTTGATTCCTCCTAAGGTAATCTTCATTTCAGTTATTGTATTCTTCATTTCTGACTGGTTCTTTTTTATGTTTTCTAGTTCCATTTTTATGTTTTCTCTCTCTTTGTTAAAATACTCACTGAGTTCATCTATACTTCCCCTAAGTTCATTGAGCATCCTTATAACAAGTGTTTTGAACTTTGCATCAAATAGGTTGCTTCTCTCCATTTTGTTTAGTTCTTTTTCTGGAGTTTTATTTTGTTCTTTTAGTTGAGACATGTTTCTTTGTCTCCTTATTGTGGCTGCCTCTCTGTGTTTGTTTCTATGTATTGGGTAGAGCTGCTTGTCTTCCAGTCTTGGTAGAGTGGCCTTATATAGTAGGTGCCCTGTAGGAACCAGTGACACAGTCTTCCTGGTCACCTGATTTGGATGATCTAGGTGTGTCCTTAGTGTGCTTTGTGCATGCCCTCCTGTTGTATTTGAGCCTTGATTGCTCAATGGGAGGGATTGACCATCAAGCTGATTTCTTGTGAGGACTGGCTGTGACGATGATGGAAGAGCTGTTGTGCAGGGGCTGACCCTCCAGAGCATGATTCATTTTAGCAAGGCTCTGGTGCCTGCCAAGTTTGCCCTTTGGTGTGTCATTTGTAGAGGTGTTTGGGTGGTGCTCTGGTGTGGCTAAAGCTGGCCAAGGGGTGTATTGGTTCTGGGGACTTTTGGAAGGGGTTCTGATGCAGGCCATGATCAGCTGCTACCTGTGCCCTATCTGAGGCCACTTGGTATAAGCTACAAACTGATCTACAGATGGTTGCCACTTGTCATGGGCTTGGAGGTACCTGAGAGAGGCTAAGCTGGGAACCAAGGCCAGCTGCTGCTAGTGCCATGCTTGGGGCTGCTTAGCAAGAGGAACAGGGCACACCAAGGCCAGATGCTGCTTGTTTTGGCTTTGTGTACTTTTGAGAGATTTTAGGAAAGTCTGCAGCATGAGCCAAGACAGGCTATTTGTATGGAAAAGCCACTGGAAGGGGTTTGGGTGGGCCTACAAGCTGGGTCGGCCAGGGTCTTAGAAAATCATCAAGTTAGGATGAACGGTGTTAGTCAGGTTAGTGGAGACTAACATATGATGCCGGCCTGCAACTGCACGCTATGTGAGGGGAGGAAGGCTCAACAAAGGAACAGTGGCTTCTGCCAGCACTTCTGTCTGAGAGAAAGCTGCCCCTCCAGCCCTTGCACTGAAGCTAGGCAATTCAGTTCCTCCCCCTGTGTTCCTGGCACCTTTTGAGCTGCTGCCCCAGTGCTGGAGGTCAGAATGAGAGAGTTTATCAGTGAGTAAGTTTGTGCCCAGGCCCTTGAAGAGGAATGCCTGGAACTCCAGCCACCCTCCATCTCATTCAGCCACAATCTCCACTGGTTTTCACTATCAAAAATTATGGGCACATCTCATCCCAGTACTGGAACCCTGGGTCGGGGAGCCTCGTATGGGCCTGACCCCTCAGGAGAAATGTCTGCAGCTGAGATATCCCTCCCAATTATTAAGTGCTACACATGGGTGTGAGACCCACTTATTTCATGTCTTTGCCCCTCCTACGAATCTCAGCGTGGCTTCTTCTGTATATCCTTGGTTGTAGGACTTCAGCTAGAATTCAGATGATTCTCAGTGATGGCTGTTCAGTTGTAATTTTGAAGTTTAGTTGTAATTTTGATGTGGTCATGAGAGGAGGCACAACATCTTGCCTTGAAGCCTATCTTCTGCATTTCTGGAAAAAAAAAAAGTTTATAATAATAGCACTTTCTTATAACTGGATCTTGAGTTTGGAAACAAACCTGTACATGTGGCTTTCCATATTTTCTCTTAATTTCCTTTAAGTGTAAACACAAATAAATGCTTTATGAAACTAAGAAAATAAGGTGACATTCAAAATGAATGTTGGCTAAACAAAAGTCAGGAAATCATGGATTTGAAAGATACCAACATGTCACCTAGTTCATTCCTCTGCATGGGATACATAGTACCTCTATTTGCTGTCATATTTAGTGATCCCTGAGGAAAAAAGAAGGAAAACATCTTTCAGTAAGCAGCTTTAGGAGTCCCTAAATAACATAATTGTTAGAGTGAAAGAGGGGATTATAATAGGTAAACGCTCTCCTTTTTTATGACCCTGAAAGTATGATATATAATGATAATATCCACTACAATCAAAAACCATATATTGATTGAGTGTTTGAATGGGTTAGATGCTCCCCTGGGAATTTTTTTTTAGTATTGTTCTATTAATATTCATTGCTATTATCCATAAAGAAATAGAGACTTAGAAAAGATATGTAATTTGGCCAGTTCCACAGTTTGTAAGGGACAGAGCTGGAATTTAGACCATCTACTCCGACTCCTAACTCTTAACCTCCTGATCCTTCTTCATCATACAGTAACTATAAATCTATTGAAAAAATTTAGGTAGGTCCCCTGTGAGTTTTCCCATCCCTGAATTAATTATTTCCAATGTCTAACGTTTTGTCATGGTGTCATATGCTAGCATTAGTCATTAACATAGATGTATGGTGTACTGTTAATTTAAATCTACACACATCAAGAAAATTGGCCTAATTGGAAGAAATTAAGGTAGTTGCAATTTCCTGATGATTAAGCAGAGGATATGTTGCTAGAGGAAGTTGTAGAATTTTCTCTTGAAAACCTGAAGGAAAAAAGTGCAATTAAGGTTTTAATGAACTCTAATTTTGACCCCAATTTTATGATTTTGTAAAATGAATGTTTTAGAATAGGTGATTTCTTTGGGTTTTCCCCAGGCCTAACATCCTACAAGTCTGTAACTTTAGGTAGAGACTGGATATTTTAACCTTTCAAGGTCCTTTTTAGACTTTCGTTTTTATGCTTGAATGATTCTTGAATCTCTTTGGTTCAGCTGCACATTCTTGAGTCTCTTTCAAGTGGAGATCTCATAAGAGCTATTATTTAACGGTATCCCAAATGTGCAATGTACAGAATTAAATACAACTGTGCATTTAGGACTTCAGCAATTACAATTCATCATTATTGTATGTTCATTCTCCTGTTTGATTAAGGTTAAGCAACAAGATGATATTTCCTCATTTTAAAATGCATTGTATATGTGACAGATGGGATCTTATAAATGCATTAAACAGGCTAATTTTAATATGTAATCATATGCAAAAGTTCTAGAAATATTTTACACACAAATGTCTAGGAATCCTCAAGGGTCTATAATAGAAATCCATACTCTGTGACTTCAAAGCTTTAGTCTCAACAACTAATCATTTGGCTATTTCCAAATCAAATTTCTTCAAACAAATCAAAGGCATTTGTCCTACCCATGAACCAAGTTCTGTGGTAAGTTTGACATTTTAAAATCAAGCTGCTTATTGAGATATTCATGCACTGAAAAAGGTGCCCAGAATTTCTTTCAAAAGGTGAGAAACACCTTTTTTTTCATGCTCCAATGACTCAGACATTTGTCAAAGAGAATTTTATCAAATTTTCTTCACACACACACACAAAACTCACCTTTGCAGTAAGAGCCAGCATTCAGAATTTCACCCCAAGAGATCTTTCATTTTCTGAAAGGTTATAAGGCCCTGAGATTTCGCTTTTTTTAGAGTTATAATCACTGTGTTGCTTCTGAGCTGTTAACAATAACACTGATTAAGAGGAGAAAAAAGAGATATTCTACATACCAATATTAAATGGCTTCACAAAGTAGGAATATTTTAAACACCACAGCATTTGCAGTGAGTAGAATAAAGTGCCCAATTTCCCACGGAGCAGAGCAAAAATGAAAAGAAGAGAACAATAATGATAAATAACTAACCTTTATCCAGGGCTTCCTATGTTCAAGGAACTATGCCAATTCTTTCACATGCATTGTTTTATTTAATCTACCCAATAACCCTCCAAGGAAGTACTTTTACTATAGCATTTTTACCCATGAGGAAGCTGAGGTTCAGAGAAATTGAATAACTTAACCAGAGTCACATAGACAAAATTGAGGTAGGATTCATTCCTAGCCTCTGTTCATAATTGCTCAGCTATGCTACTGTCTTCTCTAAGAGAGGATTGGAACAGAAAGAAGCCCTGGCAAAAAGAGGTAACTAAAGAACAGGAAGACCAAAGTGGGCTTCCAATGGACAGTTCTCTAGAACCCACATCCCAGAGCCCATAAAGCCTGGCTTATAGTCAACACTTAATAAATATTTGTTGATGAATGACTGCATGAATGAATACAATGCAATGTAAAATAATTTACAGGTCATTCTGGCATTTCAGCACCCCCTCCACCTCAGTCATCTATTCTAACCCATTCTAGCATCTGTCGGTTGTCCATGAATCTGTAATATAACCTGGCTTCCATCCGCTTGAGACTGACTTCAAAGTCTTAGTCTCAACAACTAATCACTTCGCTATTTCCAAATCAGATTTCTTCAAACAAATTAAAGGCATTTGTCATACCCAAGAACCAAGTTCTATGGCAAGTTCGACATTTTAAAATCAAGTTGCTTATTGAGATAGTCAATGCACTAAAGAAAGTACTCAGAACAAGTGCTGCACAAATTTGTGAAAAGAGGAAAATTCCTGTTTGGCAGCCTTTGGCCCTTTTTATTCTTTGCTAGTACTGATATTTCTCAAGCCCATACTGTACTCTGTGCTGGCTACTGGCTGTCCAGAACTCAACAAGCCCAGGGAAAACCCCATGTATGGACTTTTCGTGATCATCTTTCTTCTTTCTCTTCCCTACAGTCAGAATTTCAGGCTTTCTAAAAGCAATTATTTGCTTGCTTATCTGCCTTCCCCCTTTGAACACTAAGATCTGTGAAGATAGGAGCTACATCATCTTTATATTTCCAGTCCCCATCATGGTACCTGGAGTAAAGTAGTCATTTAGTCTACATTTGTTATCTAAACCAGTGTATGAATGGATGAAGGCATGAATACTTTCCATTGCAAACTTTGCTTATCAAGATTGCAGGTAATTAGATACTACTATATTACTAATTATTATAATCATATACTTATTTAGAAGTATTACTATAGGAAGCTTTATAGTTTCCAGAGTTTTAGGTGTGTGTGTGTGTGTGTGTGTGTGTGTGAGAGAGAGAGAGAGAGAGAGAGAGAGAGAGAGAGAGAGAGAGAGAGAGAGAAAGAAATTTTATTGAGTACATACTATGTGCCAGGGCTATTAATTGACCATGGTACAATCAAAATGCAATTTTTGTTTTCCGCCAGCTCTTCAAATTGTTTTTAGAAAGGAATTCTCTTTCTCTGCTCTTGAATTAATATCCTAGTGGGCTCTATAAGTCCTCTGCTCACTCATGGGTAAAACAGTCTTAGAATGCCTTGAAGTAACAAACACAGTCTCAATTTAGTAACTGTGATTTCCAGATCCGTGGAATAATCAAATCTCTGAACTTGAATTAATATTTAGTTTTCTCCCCTCCCCTAGCTGGAGTTCTGCCAGGGAGGGGATTGTGGGCTTAGGGTCTTACTCTTTTCTTTCCTTAGCTCACCTCGTTCCTCACTTTTACAGCTGCTGTTTCAGATCCCCTCAACTCAGGATTGAACAAGACATGGGAGGAAAGTTAAGGGGTTAGTACCTTAGCCTCAGTAGTTCTTGCCTGGCTGTTCATTCTCTGAGCCTGGCAGATGGTTCAAGCTGATCTGCCTGGTTGAGGAAGCTTTTATGGACTCAGGAGCTGGAGGGAGCTTCTAGGCAGGCTTCTTAGGGATGATGCAAGCAAATCCCACACTTGCTCTCTCTCCTCTGTGATTCCTATCTGCTCCATGGGAAATAGTCACCTCCATGCCTGACTGACTCTGGGAGGATAGGCTGGTTTGTTAGGCATCAATCTACTCTATTTCTTGACCAGGAAACATAACCCACAGATGTCCTAGTGATCTTTTTGAAGATCCCCTCACCAGATTTGGAGTAGAAGTGGGGAAGTAGAAATTTAGTAAAGCAAGAGTTTTCTGATGAAATTTCTTCCACCACACTCCAGACCCTCTTAGATTCTCAAAGGAGCAGATAAATTCTAAGGTCTGGAAACTTTTTTTATGAAAATCTGCATATGATGAGTTGGCCTTGTAAATTAACATCTATTTTATGTTGTGGTCTATGTAGACACTTTAACTTTTAGTATAATATTTTATAGTATATGTATTTGTATGTTGTGTGTATCTTAAGTACATTGAGCACCAACAACTTTGGAATGTCACGATAAAATATTTTGTCACCTCTGTTTTTAAAACATATTGTTTTTCCTTTGCTCCTGGATGAAAAATTAATTTGACTATTCACATGGCTTTACTGATACATCTTAAGTGGTAAAAATAATCTCGTCTTTTTAAGTAACAAAATACTGTCACAATTTGGTACCTAAATGCCCAGTCCCATGTAATAGTCAAATCTTCCATCTTTATTAAAAATTGCAGCAACTCTGTCCTCCCAGTGGGCCCACAGCCTGGAAATGTGATGCATTTGGTTTCTTTTTATTTCTTGCTCCTCTCTGCACTAGCTAGCTGCTTTCTATGGGCCATTTGGAGTTAGAGCAAGAGGTAAGAGGAAAGGCAAACTTGTAAATGGCCGGTTCTGCTGTAAGGTGACGTTACAGCCTGGCTTATAATAAACTTTTTCTTTCATGGAACATATTAATGGGTTCTTTGGAATCCCCCTCCTACCTTCAGTTCTGGGAACCTCTCAGCTGCACAGTTCTTTTGATAGAGATGATGATTCATCTTCCTCTGCTGGGTTCCTTACTCCTTCCATGATCCCAAGGGATGAGGGGTGAGAGGCTCACCTTCAGCTTCTATCTGATGAGTTTTCCCATCTCAAAGGTGCTTTTGAATAGAATGTACCTAGCACCACCTCAGTCTGGTTCCGCTCTTTACATGGCCTAAGTCTAATTTAAGGGACACACTCACACAACTTTTGTCCCTAGAAACTCTGGGAGGCACTCATCTGGCTATTGTTGCCACTGGAAATTAGAAGCCAGTTCACTAAATCTCCCCATCTGCAGGGGACAGATAGATAACAAATTTCCAAGTGATTCTTCAAAGTCTCTTTCACTTGATTGGAAGTGAAGGGGCAAGCACCCTTTTGGGGAAGAAACCTCACACAATAGCTCTTGTTAAAGAAATCTCCCCTCAAATTTTCTCCTCTCTCAAACCTCTTATATTCCGTGTGGCTGACTTACTTAAGACTGTGCAATTGAATTTAGCTGTCTTATTTTTTCAAGTCCTGCATATTGTTTTGTCTCATACATCAATTTGGTATCTGATATGTATGAGAGCTGAGTGTTCAGTCAAAACTTCCAATTTAGCTAAGGTTCAGAAAAGGTAAGTAACCTGAACTGTGGCTAGCTAAGTTTTGTCACTCCATGCATGATTTTTGGTTTTTCCCTGCCAATGACTTAACTCATTGCCCTTCTAAGAATGAGCTGGATGGAGGTCCAGGGAGTTAATGAACAGAAGTAATCTATTGGTGTCCAATAGACCTACAGAATTACCGAAGGATCCTTATACAAAATTTTTAAATGCATAATTAATGGTAAGTAAAATAGAATAAAATAAAATAAAATAGTAGGTTCAATGATGCTTTTGAATTAAGTAAGCTTAATTGAGAAAAATAGGCTTACATCAAAAACAAAAATACAGACCTAAAAATATCAGCACAGTATAAATTAAAAAAGAAAAAATGTCATTTATTTATTATTGAAAATGAAATATCTGATTATTTGATAATAAAAGCTAAATAGGGTTTGTCCATGCTCGAAGAAAACTGATTATCAGTAGCTTATCAACAATACTGAATTTCACCTATGCCATGTGAAGTGTCTTGGGAAACCAAACCACTCTTCAGTCTGTAACACCATGAGATGCAAGGAGGTAGATATATGAACCTAACTTGGGCATGGAAGTAAACCATGATGTAGAGCTATCCAGTGTACAGTATAAACCAACTGGGGAGTTAAATAAGTATATAAGACTAATAAGCACATGGGTTTGAGCAGTTTTTGAGTACCGCAGATCTCTTATAGGGTAATGTCAGCAATGTCATTTACCAGCCATATTTTGTCACCTGTTCTACCAACTAGCTGATTTTCCTAAAAGGAACGGTCATCTGATACCCTAGGGTTGGGGCAGTCTAACCCTAAAACCTTATATCATCCTGAAAGCAGGTCCTATCAGGGGTGGGTGCAGAAATGTGAAACAGAGAGTTGACATCTTACGTTTATTGACTTATTTTTAAAGTACCATTAGACTCACTTTTATATATTATTTTACTCCCCATCAAGTTCAATTTTAGATTTTTTTCAATTGCTTGTATCATTCTACCCTTCAAAAGTGAATGCTGTCTTTTGAAGCAAACAAAATATCTGTTATAAAACTACTTGTGCTGAGGTTTTTCAAGTGGCTGGAGAGGTAGATGCTGCTGGGTAGAGTTTGCGCAATTGGGAATACATGGCTTGTGGGCATACCAAGCCTAGAGAAACCGACAAGGGGACAACACTGCACAATAACTCTTAGAGTGAGATTTGTAAGGCAAGGGAATTTAGGGGTTACCAAAAGTAGAAATGTGATCTTAGTATGAAAGAAAGACACAAAAACTATAGTTGTAGTCCCTTTGCTCCAATTTTGCATTGTGATCTCAAAGTACTGATTCTCGATTTTGATTAACCATTTCTCAAATGTGTTCTGTTAGTTGGAAATCTTCTAGTTTTCTAGAATGCGAGCCTTCCTGGACTGTCCAAAGGGAATGGCTGTCTCTCTGCTTTAAATGAGATAACAGATAGAGGTGTGTTTTCAAAAATTCAGAATAAAAGACAGTGCAAACATTAGATATGATTTCTATATTTTTACTGTACAGTTTAGTCTTATATCAAAACATGTTTAACATGTATTGATTTATTTATTTGTCTTGCTCTGTCATTTCATCATACGTACTTAAGAAGAAGAGGTGTCGGGTTCAGTTATTCAGAAATTTTTCAAATTAATATTAACCAACTCATCAGGAATCTCCACAATCAGAAAATGGTATATATGTTCAGGGCCATTTCCTCAGAAGAAATGAGCAGGTCCATATAGCTGTCCCACACCTCCAGATTTGTTCCCTTGTCTCATCAGAGTTCCTTTATCATCTCTTCCTCGGCCCCTAGTAGAGTTCTGCTATGTTCATATCTCTGTAAATCTCTGCAACTCTATGAAGTTTTTGAAATAAAATATCTATCAAAATGTCTTATCAAAATCTTGACTCAATCATGGTTACAGGGTTTCTGAACACATGGTGGCATTTTCCTAATATATTTCTTATCCATTTTGAGTGCTAACTGATATCTTGACTACCTCCCATGCTTTCTAGAATTCACACCACCTTAAATATCTAGCAGTCTCATTTCTCTGAGGATATTCTTTCTTTACTGAGGGTATTCTTTTTTTAGGTAAAGTTGCTTTTCTTTCTTGAAAGAAATGTTGGTCTTATTAAGTCCCTTAAGCCTATTTAATCAAGTTTTCTAATCCATTTGTTAATTTACAACCATTCAAGTTGTCTACTTGTATATAATACAGCTGTGTATTAGAGTTCTCCAGAGAAACAGAACCAATAATATATACATTATATGAAGTATGAAATATATATGTGTGTGTGTATTTATGTATGTATGTATGTATGGGTATGTATGAACTGACTTATGTGATTATGGAGGCTGACAAGTTCCAAAATCTGTGGGTAGCAAACTGTAGACCCAAGAGAGGTGATGTTGTAGTTCCAGTCCAAAGGCCTATAGGTTTGAGAACTAAGAAGAGCTGACATTGAATCCAAAGGCCAGCTTCAAACAGGCGGAACGATTTTCTATTATTCATGGGAGGATCAGTCTTTTTTTCTATTCAGACCTTCAACTGATAGGATGAGGCCCACCCACACTGGGGAGGGCAAAATGCTTTTACTCAGCCTCCCAATTAAAATGCTAATCTCCTCCAGGAACACCCTCATAAACACATCCTGAATACTGTTTGACCCAATGTCTAGACACCTTGTGTCCCAGTCAAGTTGACACGTAAAATTTACCATTTCTTATCCATTTTGTGTGTGTAGCACAATACTTACTATGTGTGTGCCACCCAATACTTATTTAGCAGAACGTTTTACTGTTATTAGAAAGTAGAGAACCTAATAGAGTTAATTTTATTATTATTAGAGATTGCTGAAAATAAAAGAATATTTATCATAATATTGTTGTATATGAATTAGATGCTTAAGGGAGGATTTATTATTGTGGCTGCCTTTGAAATCTTAAACAACGATGTGAAAAGTCTGATGTGTTAGAGAAAGTAATAGTAAGTACTATAAAATCAATCTCTAAATTTTGCTAGTTTAGTAAAAAATAAAGTTAGTTTTCACATCACAGTCTTCTAAGGATCAAGAAGCTCTCCTCGAGAACTTACCTTCAAATTGTAATATTTAGTTATACAACCCTTCCATATGTTTAAATATATATAGATTTTAAGATCAATATATATTTCACTCACTTTGAGAAAAAATGAAAGATAAAGTCAACTCCAAAAATATATATTTAATTGATTACTGGCTCCTGTAAATTAGAAGCTGCATAAACTTGTACAAATCATTTTTCTTCATTGATGATTCTTCCGTGGAATCCAGTGGGAAAAGATTACAAGATGAAATAACATATTAAACTTTCAAAAGATTTTGATTTGGGACTCTTCCTTAACAGAGAACTTTGGAAATATGGACTCGTTAGGGTGATATAGCAAAGAGAACCCTCCTACTGAGTTTTAGATTCAGACACCGATTGTCCTCATCAAGCTGGGTAACCTAGGCAAATTCTCTAGGCCTCAGTTTTCTAATTTGAAACTTAGATGTTGGTCACACTGATCTTTCTATGATCACTTCCGAAACAAAATTGCAGTGATTCCAGTTGGATAATCATCTCTTTAGATCTGTTTTAAAAATGGGTTCTACTTAGAGGTGAGGGAAGGAAGTGGTAAGATGTGAAACAGTTCCTCTGTCTATGTGAAACAATCTGCCTGACTGTAAGTTCATTGAGCACCAACTGTGGTCCAAAGAGTGATTTGTATGAACAATGTTAAGGTCACAGGTCTCATTTACAGAGTATCAGCTGCTCGTTAGTCATAATGTGCCAGAGACTGAGCTGGAAAAGCTGAGGCAGAAGGCAGTTCTAGGACTCTGTCACTGTCACAGAGGGATGCAGAGAACCCATGCCAGGCATTCTGGCTTCCGGTTTGATTTCAATTCTGGATTAGACATCCTCATTTTAATTTTTATTCATTGTTTCAATTTGTGAGAATTGTTGTAATTTGGGGCTCCACACAGAATGCAAATTTGCTCAATTCCAGAGAACTGGTAGCAGGAGCACTTAGAACCATCCTGGGCAGACTCCCGCTGTGCCATACACATGCACAACGTCCTCAAGGAGCCATGCGGACTGAGCCTTCCCACCCACTGCCACTTTCTTATAACCTTAAAAGAAGCCACCCACCTTGAGAGGTTTCTTTCCTGTAGAGCGAGAGGTATAATTAAATTGTGTCCCAGCAGTGAAGGTTCCTTAATGATGATGAGCCAAAACTAATTGTATTGATTTGTTTATCACTGGCTTAGGAGGCCCATCAAACTAATGGACTGAGACTATTTCCATATTCTTATCTGTTGGGTAAATGAGAAACAAACGACCTCTCCATATGTCTGCATCCTGAAGTCACTGCCCACTAAGGCTGACTGCTCTGTGGCCTCAGATAGGAGCTTTCTCCAATGCTGGGCCATTCTGCTGTCTGTCTTCTACAGTGGTTGAAGATATTGAACAGTTTGGTATTTGTTCTTTTATTTTTAATTAATTTATGGGGACTTCTTTTTAATTATTATAATTTGGAACCTTGCCAGAGGTGTCAGATGTATCTGCATTCTTCAGGAGACCGAGTCATGAGTATTAATAACCCTAATTTGGGATTCTCTGAGGAAGGGGGAGCTGTAATGTCTAGAATGGCAGGAAATAAGGAGTCACTGTTTCCACTTGAATTCAAAGAAAGGAACTCTCCAGTTCCTGGTCAGGAGTGAGGCATAATGATGGGCAGCTTTGGGTGGGGAGTAGGGGAAGAAAGCCTGTTGGATCTTCATGGTTTTGGTGAGCAGAGCCCAATACCCAGTCTGTTGTTGCCCAAATTAAAAGAAATGAAGAGTATTAGAGGAGGGTTCTGAAGAGAGACATGATAAAGTCCAAGGCTGGAAAACTGGGCAAAGATGGAAGAGGATAAAATAGATGGTATTATTTTGCTTCAAAAACATGAAGCCAAATCATTGATGGAAGTTTGATCTGTGACTATTCACTTTCACTGAGGTGAATGAGCAAAACTAAACCTGGTCCTTAGAAAAGATTTAGGGGGTTATAGAAAGAAAACCAGCGTTTACTGAGTTCAAGTTTACTTCCAGTTGCTTTAAGTATTTTATACATATTGTCTCTTTAATTCTCTCACCTACTCAAGCAGGTAGGTATTCATGTTTCATTTTAGAGAAGAAGTAGCTGAGATTCAGATAGTTTAAGTAACTTGCCTAAAGATGCCCAGCAACTGTTGGTAGATTCATTCAAAGATCCACATCAAAGCCACAATCTTTGGAGGTTAATACAGATCTCTCTTCTTCTTCATGTTTCCAAAATAAGTCAAGGGAGTTCTATTCAGCACTTCTACGTGGGCAGTATTGAAGAGAATGACGCTTCCTTTCTCTCAGTGCCATCACTCGCCCCAAGGGATGGCCACATCTGAAAGAAGAGAATGTGGAGAGCTTCAGCGTCTTTGACCATGTCGGTCAAAGGCAAGACCACAACTCAGGCTCACTCAAGCCACCTTAAGTCTGACCCCTCTTTCAGCCACTATACACCTATGTCTTGCTGTGAGGTCCTTGCCCTTATGATGTCACCCAGAAACACAGAGGAGCTGCTTCTAGCAGCCCAGCCAGGGCTCTGCCCTCTTGGTCTCTGCATTTCTATTTGCACCTGTTGGCCAAGTTAGAGGCATGTGGTCCCTTCAAAGAGTGGTAGGAGGTCCTTTCATATTCTCTAGTGCTTGTTATCATCAATAACAATAACAAATGATGCTTTGCTGTGATCACTAATTGGCTTATTCTTTCTCTACTCAATTGGTTAGAACCCTAGGAGAAGAAGAGTGAGTGATTAGGTTTTTTTTCCTAACCGCCAGTTTCCACTACTGACAAGATGCATGGCAGAATTTTCTGAATGTTAGACTACAATTTCTGGAAATGTTGAGGGGGAGTCTTCACCAGCAAGAGAAAGAGGTTTTCACAAAACCACTCTTAGCCTTGCTTTAAGCCTTTTTACACCCTCTCTCACCACCTTTTCTCATGGTTCTCTCTCTTCCCAGCTGGTCTTTTTATCTTTCTGATCCCACAAATCTGCATTATTTTTTTCCTAATTCAAGGTTTTATTTTCAAAGACTTCATCTTCTAAAAATACTTCACATTTTATTCTCCATTTGCAGATCTAAAGTCTTTTACCATTCCTGTAGACTATGTAGGGTCAAGAGCTATTGATAAACTTTGCCTAACACAATTCTCAAGACAGCAGTGGGGCAAGAAAAACAGGGAGACAGAGGATAGTTTCCTTTCTTTAAAGGAAGAAACCTATTGAAGTTTAAGTGATTTGTCCAAGGCCCCTTGCTGGTAAGTGGCCAGAATGAGACTCTGATTGCTTTTCTGTAGTCTGATAATCAGCTGGCCTTAAAATATAACCACACTTTACAACAGAAGATATAAGAAAAAGAAATAAATTTGATTACATAAAAATATAAATCTTCTGCATAGCAATATTAATTAATTAATTAATTAATTAAACAAACAACATAAATAGAGAGATAACAAATGGAGAAGTAATTTGCCCCACTTGACAAATGGTTACTATACAGCAAGCTCTTTACATATCAATACAAAATATATAAGCAATCAAAAACAGTAGGCAAAGAAGATATATAATTGGTCAGTGACTGTGAAAAGATGCTTAAGCTTATATGTAATTAAAGAAATACCACTTAGATATCATTTTTCAATAATTCACAATAATTAAAAAGTTTAATGATGCAAATCATTAATGAGGATATGGGGGAAAACTCTTGGTGGGAGAATAATTTGAAACAGCTTTTATGGAGGGCAATTTGACAATATTTATTATAATCTCTTAGTAGTGCTCATAATATCTGATAGAGTGTGAAAGTAGAATCCCATTACCGGAAATAAAATTTACATGGAGCCCAGAGGACATGTTTGCTCTGTCCGTTGGGTCACTTAACAAACTACAGAGGCCAACTCAGATGAAAGTCAGGGAGCCTCTGCTCTAATTTCCTTTTCTACGCCCTCTCTCACCACCTTTTTCCATGATTCTCTCTCTTCCCAGCTGGTCTTTTTATCTTTCTGGTGTTCTCCCAGATTTGCAGCTTCCAGATTCTCAGTTCTATTAGATCTTGTGCTGGTGGGGTCCTGTTGCATCCTGGGCTTTAGTGGAGGGGAAGAGGCCCTCTGGGCTTCAGAGAGAAATATATAAGATAATAAAAATATCTCCCTTGCTGATTCTGACCACCGCTTATAGTGTAACTCAAATGCAGTAAACTAGTAGGATCTTCCTCTTGGTGAGCAAGAAAGAAAGTAAGGAATAGAAAATTCCATTCAATTATAATATAACTTGACCCAGAAATTATACTTGGAGGAATTTATTCCATAGAAATACTAGCAAGAATGTATAAAGATACATCTGAAGAAATTAATCACAACTTTGTTTGTAATTGAAGAACATACAATATAAATGGACATTGGTAGACAACTGGCCAAATAAACCATGTTGCATCTCTGTTATGGAATACGAGGAAGCCCTTACGAATGGGATAAATCTTTCATTATACACTCTTAAAAAGTCACTTAGAATATAAAGCAATCTCACATTCTCTAATGCAAAGATTTTTTTAAAGACTGGCCAACTTAAATGTATATCCTTTTAGAATTATAAATGACATTATCAAAGGCCTATACATATTTATTAATCTAGTTACACACTCACAAAGATCACATGTAATATATTACTTTGGAAGTATTTTCACTTTTTGCATTTCTTGAATTAGTATTTTTTAAAACATTTTACATGCCACTGTAACAGCAGTTTAACAAACTCAAGCTCCTGTCTGAATCATCTATACACATTTTTCAGAGTACACTTGACTTATTTCCATCTGTTACTTGAGATGCAGCATTTGCCGGCCCACATACGATGCTTTCACTTGAAATTTTAGCCCAAATCACAAATACCCATTCACATAACATCAGGAAATTCATTTTATTATTATTCATTCTTTAGGGGTTTATGTAGGATTTCACAACATAACTAATTTGTTGCTTATTAGATGATTTTTGAAAGGCTTTTTTACACGATCTCAGACTGGAAACTTTGAATTCCTACCACCAGCAGTAAAGATTAATTCTTGATAAACTTTTAATCAATTCCAACGAGTAACCTCAATAAACATTCAGAACTACTGTTGATTGAGGTTGTTTCAGGCTGATGTATCTTCCCCAAACAACAATCTTTTGTTCAAAATTAAACAATGAGGAAAGCTTCCCATAATCTGAGAGACTTTGCAAGGACCCAAAGATAATTGGCCTCCTTTTCTGAAAGATAGTTTTAGGAAAGTAACTTTACCTTTTACCCAGACATTTATGGAATGAATAGATGTGGAAAGATATCCAAAATGTAGTTGGAAATAAAAGAACAGGTTGCAGAATCAGATTTACAGTGAACTCATTTGTGCTGAATAAAAAGGCTATATATAAGTAAACATTATCTATAATTATATGTGACCACACATTCATAAACCTTTCCTGGAATAATACATAACGATTACTCCTAGGGTGGTGGGGGGAGATCTCCAGGAGGAGAAGAAAGAGATATTTTTCTTTTCTACCTTTGTGCCAATATTGATAGAATGTTTTAACTGGAAATTAGTTTAAAATGCACTCCTTTCCTTTTCCTCTCTCCCCTCTGCCTCCTCTTGCAAGCCATTTCTCATTTGGAGCTTTGCTTGCTATTACCTTGAGCCAAATTAAACGACTGACCTCCTGGTGGAAAAGGCCGAAGCCTGGTCTAGTCTCTTCCCCATCCATTCTCTATTGTGGGTACTCACCAAAGGCATGGTCATGCTCCATCTGTAATTTGTAAATCCCAAAGGCAAATGATTCAAAAGGAAAATTTCTTATCCCAGGAGATTGTACTCTAAGTCACGCAGAAACAAACATTGAGAAAGAGTAAATCATTTTGTTGATCTGAAACAGCAGGAGAGGTCAGTTTGGGGGGAAACTGACTGAAGGAAGCAAATTTTAAGAGATGAGTAAAGAAGAAAATAATAAACTATGCTTGATGGACAAGTTAAATGCAATTCTTCCTAATTAATGAAACCACAGGTAGAGAAGCAGGATACCAAGGCAGCCTAAACAAGTAAGCCTCAATGGAAAGAAAGAGGAACAGAGCTATAGAACCTTCAACAACAAGTCTGGATATAGGCAGTCACTGGAACTAATTCAGCCAGTCAATGAAATCAGAGCTCCTGATTTGTTCACCATCTCTGCGATACTTTTGAATACCCTGTTATTCCCACAATCTGAACAGCTGTGGTAGTGTCAAGCATCACATCCTCCCAGAATCCACTTCCAAGCCTTGAGCCAAAGGTTGACAAAGGGCAGTATTTCTTCACCTGTGACTCTCCTATCAGGAAAATACATCTTACTCAGAACCCCTAGCAGTTTCCCTTCACATCTGATTGGCCATAGCTGTGTCACATGCTCACCTTACCCCAGAGACTGCATCCACATTTTTGAGATTAAGGGATATCTTCCTGATATCAAAATTAAAATCAGAGCTCTGTTAACAAGTAGAAAAGGTGATGGTTTTCAGGAAAGTAACAACATCTGCCACAACATTTAATCCTCTCAAATAACCTTTTGAAGTGTCATTATTTCCATTTGCATAAATTTGCTAGGGCTGCCACAAAATGTACCACAGAGTAGGTGGCTTACACAACAGAAATTAAATGTCTTACAGTTCTGGAGGCTAGAAGTTCAAAATCAAGTGTTGATAGGATTGTTTCCTTTCTGAAGACTGTGAGGGAAGTATCTGTTCCAGGCTGTTCTCCTTGACTTGTAGGTGGCTGTCTTTTCCCATGCATTTTCATGTGGTCCTTCTAAGTGTGTCTGTGTCCAAATTTCCTCCTTTTCTAAGGACATTAGTTATACTGGATTCGGGCCCACCCCGATGACCTCATTTTAACTACCCCTATGAAGACCCTATCTCCAAATAAGATCACATTCTGAGGTAGGAAAGGTTAGGGCTCCAACAAACACATTTTAGGAGGCACAATTTAATCCATAACACCATTGAACAGAAGAAATTGAGGCCAGTAGAGATTAAATAATTTGCCCAAGACCATAATATCTTTAAACCTAAGTCTATTTTATCATAAACTGCTGTTATTTTTACCATAACACAAGAAAACAAATTCAACCCACTAAAGTATTAAATAAATGGGGAATAAATGAATGGTTGAATGTTTAATGTGGCTTCAATATTTAGTGTGAGAATTATGCATTTATGTCACATGAAAGTAATCCATATTTAAAAGTATACAGAAATATAAATGTGAATCAAACACATATAGCATCGGAAACCCAAGAATGGATACTTAAAGAACATTTAGATGCTCATGTGAGAGGGTGACACCATGGTGTTTAGGGCCTTCAACTGTATGGAGTATTAGACTTGAAAAACGCTAACATAACTTGTGGTCCAGTGTCACACTAGGTCATATTCAGTGAGATTTTACTATTGCTAGAATTACATTGTTTATGACTTGACCTTCTCTAAACTATTAAGTAGCAGTACCTATTAGTATTGATATTTTAAAAAGACTTAGGCTGTAGAAAGCTATTCTGATGTATGGAAACATTTTAATAGGATCACGCCCACTGTTTTTTTTTTTTTTCTAGCATACTTCAGGTGTGGTCTCGTTCAATGATAGAGAGCTCAGATGATTCTAGTCCTAGTCTTTCATCTTGTAATTTTACATATGAAACAACATGGCCTATGAGGAGGTGGGTATCATTGTCCTACTAAACAGAAGAAAATTCTATATCAGGTAATATGGCTAAATTTTTTCTGTTATATATGAGAAGCATTATTATTTTCAGTGGAGATGTGCTAATTGGCATACTTAGGCAAGAAATGGGCAGTCAAAACTATTATTGAAAAAATCAAGAACTCAGAGTAATATGTCAGATAACATTTAGACATGTAATCAAACTAGAGCTTGTCCTACGTCATCAATTATTGACACTACAGAGAGTGGTTGTTCTTCACTTTATAAATAGACCCCAGTACAACCTAGACAGGGGCTCAAATCGCCAAGACTCAGTCAGCCTAATTGGAGAATTTTATTTCCAACGAGGCAAGGATTTCAATAAGTTAAGATGTAGAATCACCTCTGTATCTCTGGAAAAGCAAAGCTAATCCCTCTGGCTGTACATTGCTTGAAATGCAACATTGTATATTAAAAGCACTGAAAATAGAGCTCAAAATTGAGGGCCTTAGGCTGCACTATCATGAATCTTTCACCTTTGCTAACCTTAACAATCAGAAATAATTTTTTAAAAGACATGTAGGGCAGCATGTGCATAGGAGGAAGAGGCGCCACTTAATTTCACTACCAGGCACAGTGTCGGTTTGACTGTTTGTACTTGTCAACAGCCACTGAGGGCAACCTCCTTATTTAACAGCAAAGAAAAAAATAAAATATGTTCAGCTCCTACCTTGAGACATAATCATTATTTAATAATGTGTTTTATATAAAATATAGGTTTTATTTGACACATTATATGCTAATAAACTCTGGAGTGTTGCTGAGGCCCTTGGAAATGGAGCCCGTGAGATCAGAGCAGTCTCCTGCTTGCATTAGGCACAACCCCGCACCCTGTTGAATCTTGGGGCTCTTGCAAATCTTTATTAGCTGTTTTATACCCAAAGGGAGAGAGCAACAACTTCTATTACCACTGAAATATGACTGAGGTTCAATAGTATTAAAGTGAGACTGCACTGTAATAGAAAAAAGAAAGACTTGTCCCAGGAAGGAAAGAATCTGAGCCTGTCCCAGGCAAAACTGTGAATTAAATGAAAGATCTCTTAGAATAAAACCTTATCTTGCTTTTAACTGTCCCTTTCTCTCTTTCAGTGACCCATGTAAACAGATTTTTCATTTCCCTGAGGCTTTCCAAGGCTCTGTGCATCTTCCTAGTGCTAAGGTTCCCAACATAGCAAAACCCTCCTAGATTGTGGACGTATGTGGGAGTTTATCAATATGTTTTCCTCTCCAATGCTCATTTAGAGTTCAAGGAGGACTTCATTGTCTTATTCCAAAGGTGAGGCTAAGAATGGGGATTTCAGGCCCAAGGCAGGTGGCTTAGCTAATGAAAAGAGGAAGCTGGAGACAATTTGGCTAAGGAAGTTTGGATCAGATTGTGTTAAAGGCAATCAGCTGTCACCTCTCTGTGGCGAGCAGGCTTTGGAGAAATGACTGGAAGTCCACAGAAGTAAATACATGTGAATGTTGACATAGTGGAGTGAAGCCTTTGAATGTGAGTGGTAGAGAACAGAAATAAATATTTGAGGTGAGCATCCTTTTGGAAATAATGAAATATGACATTCAGTTGCGCTGTGGCAGTAGTTTTCTGAAAGAAGCAAGCAGGATTAAGCAAATGCCCTTGCTAGTCATTATTTCACAAATGAAACAAAACATGAAATTCTGGCCAATTTGGCATTGTGCTTCTCAGAGCTACTGCTGGTTTTGATCCCGTCAGTCCTAAGTAAAAAGCAGGTAAGGTATATGGATGGGTTAGACAACCAGTAATGCAATTCAGAAAATAACCTGAAGAAAAATATTCATTCACCCCACTTCTTTCTTAAAAAAACAAAACAAAACAAAACAAAACAAAACAAAAAAACAAACAAACAAAAACTTTATTAAATATATAATTCACAGGCCATATAGTTTGTTCATTTATATTATACAATTCAGTGGCATCCAGTATATTCGGAGTTTTACAGTCATCACTGCAATCAATTTTAGCGCATTTTAATCACCCCAAATGAAAACCCCACAACTCTTAGCGGTCACCCCTCAGATTTTCTGGTTCTGCTAGCCTTAGAAAACCACTAATCCACTTTCTGTCTCTATGGATTTACCTATTTTGGACTTTCCATATAAATGGAGACATAATATGTGGTTCTTTGTAACTGACTTATTTTATTTAGCATAATGTTTTCAAGGTTTATTCATGTTGTGGAAAGTATCATTATTTCATTCCCCTTTTTGGTTAAATAATATTCCATTGTATGGTTATACTACATTTTATTTATTCATTCATCAACTAATAGATGTTTGAGTTTCTACTTGTCTATTATGAATAGCACTGCTATGAACATTCATATACAAGTTTTTTTTTTTGTGTGTAGACGTGATTTTCATGTCTTTTGAGTATATATCTAGGAGTGGAATTGCTGGGTCATAGGGTAACTTTATATGTAGCCTTACAAGCAAGTGCTAAACTGGTTTTTAAAGCAGCTGCATCATTTTACATTCCAGCCAGCAGTGAATGAGTGTTCCAATTTCTCCACATTCTCACCAATACTTGTTATCATGTCTTTTTATTTTAGCCATCTTAGTGGTCGTGAGTAGTATCAGTGGTAGTAGTGGCTGTGGTTTTGATTTGAATTTTCCTAAAGGTTAAAGGTGTTTAGCATCTTTTAATGTGCTTATTGACTCCTTTCACTTTTTTATCTTGACTAGTAAACTTGCCTTAGAGAGATGTGGCCTAGCACAATGGAGATGCAATGGCAGAAAGGTTTCAACAAAACAACCACTGGAGTTCCTGTGAAAAGACTTAGGAAGGCTGCATTGGGTTTGAAATTTGTCACCTGGGCCCCAGTATTGCTGAAGGCTGACATCCAGTAATCTGCCACTAGAGCTTGTGTTGCTGAGAAAGGCATCTGAAAGAGATTCTAGAAAGGGTAGTGAGGGAGGAAAGAGGGCTTCATAGTAGGCACCAGCCAGAGGCAGACCTGGAACTCAGATTTCTAGGTGAACATCAGGCAGCACATACCCCATAGTCCTCTTTCATATTCTCCATTTTATGCTCTAAAATTTTACATATTCTGGAACACAGTGTCACTTATACAATTTTCAGGTGATGTCTGAAACAGTGACAGCATATTTCTTATTTAAGAACCAGTAAGAAAGTTTTATTTTGTTTCATCATGTAAAAATATATTGAAATTGCTGGGATAAACCAGATGGTGAGCATAAGAAGTCGACTTAGTATGTATAATATACATTTAGAATAAATATCTTACTGAGTAAGACAGAATTTTCTAGGTCAGAGATGTTCCTAATGTAAGGGTCTAAGAGTTGAACGGCTTGTCATTTTAAGTTCATCAAGAAATAGGAATGGGATCATTTATTCTGGAAAGACCAACAGAGTTATTCTTTAGTAGTTCATATAGATTTTGTTGATATGAAATTATTTGAATGCTGTTGGTCTAAGGAAGTATCTTTTATAAAAAAGTAGAATCTAAGAAAAAAAACAGGCAAATAAATGAACACAAAATGAAAGATAAAAAGGATGAGTATAGTTGCTATCCAATTTATATTCAGTGAATGGTTCCAAAAATATTGGCAGAAATTCAGAGAACTGGCTTGGGTCAAATTGACTTTCATATTAAGAATAGGTGGAAATTTATAGTATTCGGGTTGTTTGGGCTGATATGATAACAATATCTTGGTTAGAATCATAAAAAGAATGAGAAGCCATGCTTACTCTGACACTTTAAAATTTAAGAGCAGTTCTTGAGATATTGGAACTACAATCAAAGCGAACAAATAACTGGGGGAAAAAAACTGGACATTATTCGTACCAATGAGATTTGAGTTAGGGGATATATTAGTCTCCCAATGCTACTGTAACAAATTACCACAGACTTAGTGTCTTAAAACAACAAATATTTGTTATCCTATGATTTTGACGTTAAAAGTCAAAAACGGGTTGGCAGGGCTACATTCCTCCTGGAAGCTCTAAAGAAGGCTCTGTTTCCTTACCTTTTCTAGCAAAGAATGCAAGGCTGTCCTCTTTCCTCAGCTCATGGCCCCACATCACTCAAACCTCTGCTTCCATTGTCACATCACATCTCCTTTTCTGACTCTCCTGCCTCCCTTTTTCTCCTATAATGATCTTTATGATTACACTGGGCCTGAATAATCCAGGATAATCTCCCCATCTCAAGATCTTTAATTAAATTGCAATGACAAAATTTCCTTTGCCATGTAAGGTGACATATTCTCAGATTTCAGGAAGTAAAATGTGGACATCTTTATGGGGCCGTTATTCTACATACCTCAGTGAAGAAGGAATTTCTCAACCCTTTGAATTATCAGCCTAAAAGTGGTACGGAGTGTGTTTGTTTTGTAAGACTAAACCTGACTCTCCGAGGCACAGTTAAAATCTCATGGGCTGTCTCAAAATATCATCTTCTGACAATAAAATCAAAGGCTTAAATGGCATAGATGTTCCATATTAGAATAAGAGTTCACAGCATAAATATGTAGAACGTGTTTTTAACCCACAGTATAGGTAGAGTTCTGGACACAACCTTTAGAATGGATATTCATGCTGAATTTACTTTATTTACACTTGGAGGCATGATTTTGAGCTAAAAATAGCATGTGTAAGTTATTATGGACTTTGATTCCTACCTGTCACCAAAAATACCTTGAGGATCTTGTGCCAGGTAGCATGCTGGGTGCTAGAGAAAGCAATACAAATGAGATAGAGACCCTGCAATCTAGCAGCCAAAGAAAGCACATAGAATGTAAGGCTGTGTTATATTGGCAACAGGAGTGAGCCATTGGTCCAGAGAAAGGGTCCAAGTAGAGGGAGCAGAAAATGTAAAGGATCCAAGCATAACAATATCCGTTCCATGGTGTTTACTATTTGCCAAATACTGATCTAAGGCTTTTGTATATATGAACTCATTTAATCGTCACAACTCAAGTCTGGTAAATTGACACCTGAGATCGTTTCTCAAACACATCTCCACTTTCTCTACCTACTGTTTTTTACCACTCTAGTTCAGGACATTGTATTTTTTGCCAGTGTTTCTCAACTGGTATCCCTGCCGTCTTCTCTCATCCTACACCAGAGTGATCTATTTTTAAAGTAAATTGAACTCTGGGCTTCAAAACTTTTATCTCCTGCCCAGAATAAAATGTAACTTTCCATTCAAAGTCCTCAAGAACCTGACCTGCGGTCCACCTCTTTGACCTCGTCTCCACACTCTCTTTCCCCCACTCGCTCTTACTATTTACAGTCCCGAAAGAGTGGATTACATCTCCCTGCAGGTAGCTGTGTGTTTCACGCCCTTGGACCTGCCCTCCACACCTCCTTTCCCCAAGTAAATCCTGCTGTTGTTCAAGTTTCTCCTCAAATGCCCACCCCTGCCCTTTGCCAGTGCCCTCCGTCCCTACCTGTGTAGGGTCCCCTCCCTTCTCTCCCACAGTGTCCTGAGCACAGCTCCAGCATTTATGCCTCTCTTCTCCCCAGTAAATCCAAAGATTCTTTAGAGCAAGGTCATAGAATTTTCATCCCTTCTGCAGGCCTGGCACCATGCCTGGCACCTAAAGGCCATTAAGCCAATTTTTGTTAAAGCCAACTAAACTGAGCAGGAAAGCACCTCCCTTTATTGTGACTGTGCCTTTTTGACATTCAAAGAGTGGCAGTACAATTCTGGGTGATTTGAAGACACTTAAGAATGGAAAGGGCTCCACATCGAAGGCCTCTTGAATGCAGTGAAAATGAATATCAAAATCAATATGCTGTTCAGTTTAGGAATATGAATAAATGATTTCAAATGAATTGAATTTTCCTCTCAACATTAAGTGGTAGAACAAAATGAATTATTAGATAATGTATTTGAAGTAATAGCTCTCTCCTGACTTCTCCTATAACCTGTTTTCACTTCTCTTACAGACCTCTATGCTGGTGTCATGGCAATCTGAGAAATATTTATCTCCTTTAACCTCTTAAAGATCAGGGACTGTATCTTAGGATACAAATTCAGGATTATTCCCTGACATTTAATCAGTCTCTTCTACCTTTGTGCTACCAAACATCATTTCTTCTTCTTAAAAGATTGTTTTTACATGGGAAACCTCATACTTGAATATTATGGTTATGTAGGGGATGAGTTTAATAATGTGGAAAATGGAATTTAAAAATATGAAAGATTGCCTTTATTTCTCCTCCAAACACACATTGCTTTCTACAGGTAACCTCTAGTAAGAGTATAGCTGTTTTTTTATGCATATACACACACATGCACATACTAGGTACTTAGGTGGTTTGTTCTTTCTGCTGCTGCTTTTTATTAGATGGAATTCAACTCTCAAAATGATTCCACCTCTTCAGTTGTTTTTTTTTTTTTAATGTCATCTAACAGTACATCTTAGAAAATCTATATCTGGATATACATACATACATATGCATATAAACATACATATACATGGATGTATACACACATATGCACTTTCTTGTATGTGTTAAATGGATATATGGTTTTTTCTTTTGGTATTTGTTTGCTTTTTACTTAAATTATTTGAGTTGAGAAAGGATTTAAAAAAATCCTTTCTACTTTTTTTGCTATTACTATATATGCTATTACTATATATGACTTTGCCGTTGTTACATTCGGCTTTTCTATAATTGCAAGATATTTGCTGGGAGTGATTCTAAGGGAAGTTACTAGGTCAGGGAGTATGTGAATTTCATATTTTGTTAGCTACATACCGACAGCTTCAAAAAGAGCTGTGCCGGAATAGTATCTGAGTTTTCTCTTTTCACCACATTTTCAAAAATACTATCAATATTTTTTACATTCTCAATATAATGTGCAAATAAATATACTATCTTCTTATTTTAATTTGTATTCTCCTACACTAGTGAAATTGATAAATGTTGCATAAGTTTCTTAGCCACATGTATTTCTTTGTGTGAATGGTCCTTTGTACAGATTTCTATTGGCTTACTTGTCTTTATAATTAAAAAAAAAATACTCTGTAAAATGAATAGTAAACCATTGTATATTATACATGTTTTAGGTGTTTTATTGTAGTTACCTTTCAACTTTGCTTCTCATAGCTTTTTCAATATGGAAGTTTCAATATACATATATATTAAAGTCAATGTTTTCCCTTATTTCAAGTCCTTTTATCATTTTGTTTTTAAATCTGATATATGCTGAGACAGATCCCTAATATTGTTTAATTTTAAGGTTTCTTTGAGATTCTTGAACATTTTATTGTTTCATATAAACTAAAAAATTGTCTGTTTAAGTGGATTAATAATCATGAGATTTTGATGAACTTTTTTGAAATTTTTTGGAATTTTATTAACTTTGTAGATTTATATTGGGAGAATCAACACATTTCATCTAATATATGAACTCTTCCCACCCAAGAATATGATATATCATTTTATTTATTCAAGTCTCCTTTTATGTCTTATAATAAAATGTCATCATTCTCTTCATTTAGGTATTGTACATTTTTGGTAGGTTTATGCCCATGTGTTTTGTAGTTTTATTGTTTCAGTGGCTATGACTTTTTAAATATGCTCTTAATGCTTTATTTTTTGGCATATAAAATAGTTAATTATTTTTTATTTTTATCTAACTTCATATAATTTTTCATTAGACTTATCAATTTTTTATATTTTACTTATTCTTGCAAAAAATCAGCTTTTGATGTGATTAATCAAGCCTATTTTTTTAAGGTTTGCTTTCAATTATGCTGCTTATTTTCTATTTTTATTAATTCCTTCATTTAACAGTCTTTTGTTTCCTTTGTTTATTACATCATTAAGTTCATTATTTAATTATTTTCCTCATATTTTCAGTTTTCGTTTTTAATTACTGCACTTAAGGCTACAATTTTTCCATTGAGTTTTATCTTTGGTTTAACACATTTTGATATGTATTCACTGCTATTTACTTCTAAACATAATTTTGATTTCCTCTTAATGTCAACATTTATTAAGTGTAAATCATGCTAAGCGAAATAAGCCAGGAAAATAAGACAGGAAAAGTTGAAAACGACATGATATCACTTATATGTGGAATATAAACCTAAAAGGAACAAAGGAACAGAACAAACAGAGGCTCATGGACATGGACAATAGACTAGTGGTTACTGGAGGGGAGGGGGAGGGGGATATAAAGATCTAGTGTATATATTTTAAAATATAGGCCAATTCTGAATATCAGATAATCTGTATATCTATTTCTCAGTACTCCCTTTTATGAATTTTTGAAAGAGATATGCTTTTAGTGTACAAAAATAATTGTAAATTTATTTCTCCTTATATAATTTTAATAAGTTTACATTATGTTTTTGATGTTATGTTATTAAGTACATAATCATTTACTTCTTTTAATCTTAAACTCAAGAATATTTACAATTGCTAGTGCCAGTATTTTAGTGAAACTTCATGTTCAACCATCCTGAGCTATTTTATTATAGATTTAACTTTAATAAATAAGATATAGTTGAAATTATTTTGTGTGCTCTATATGGCTTCTGTTTTAAATAAGATATTTTGATTAATTCACATTTATTCTGATAACTGAAATATTCAGTTTTTCTATTCTGGCAGTTTCTTTTTTCTTTTTTCTGTATTAAGTTTGGTTTTATGGGGTTTTTTTCATTGCTGCTCTAGTAATTCTGCATTTCATTTTTTGGATATAGTATATGTTTAAATATACTATGGAAACATAGTTTCTAATTCCATGTGGACATTAAGTAATTCTCAAAACTACCTCTCCTGAACTAGACCCGGTAATATGTTTTCCCTTTCCTTCCTTCCACATTCCTCTTGTCCCTTTCTATAATTTATTGAAATGATCGACAATTATATATTCAGTTTGTTTTTTAACACTTTCTTAGGAGCTATTCCTGGAAATTGCCTTAAATGTCATAGCCTTATTAATAACAGTTTTTAGACCTATCGACATGCTTTCTGGTTTGCTTATTTTTCTGGAACATATCCTCAAGTATCCCCTCCAAAAAGAACCTATCAAATAATACATGCTGAAGACATATGTCTGGGAATGTTGACTCATTCTTCACATTTTCAAAATAATTGAAATGTAAAATTAAAGATTGAAAATCATGTTCAGTCCAAACTTAGAATCTTTGTGCATCCAAATTTCTCCAATGAAGAGAAAGATGTCCGTCATATTCTTATTCCTTTGTAGATAATCTTTTTTCACCGCACTGTCTAAAATTGTAGCCACCTATCACATGTGCTATCGAGCTTTTGAAATACAGGTAGGAGATTGATTAACTGAATTTTTTTATTTAATTACATTTTTAAAATTACATTGTATTCTATTTTGGAATGACTTTGGATTTACAGGAAAGTTGCAATTTAAATAGCCATATGTAGCTAATGGCTATTATATTAGCATGGCTTTCCAATCATACCTATAGATCTAGTTGTTTCACTAATCTTTATTCATATTCAGTATGATCTTTCATTGTCCATGAATCATCTGTTCTTTCATACTCTTCCACCCTTTGTCTTCATGCTGTTTTGTAGGAGAATCCTTCATTTTGATCTTCTAGTTCATCATTGAATTTTCAACTATTATGCTGATTTATTAAGTTTATGATAATTATGTTTCTAATTTCCAAGAACTCTGCTCATATATTTTTATAGCAGTCAGTTGCTTCTATCATAGACATGCCATTCTTCAATATTTGAGATTTTAAAAAATGTGTGTATATATACATGCATACCTGTTTTTCCTTGTGTCCTCTGTTAACTTCTATTTCCTTAGTGATTACTTCTGTTTGTTGACTCTCTTTTCGTGCTGTAGTTTCCCTCAATTGTTTAGTGATTCATGAATGTTTGTTCTTATTTATATCTGACAATCTTGATTGAAAAATATTGATGGTGACAACTTATTTTCTTAATAAAAATGAAAACTCCCTATTGACCTAGCAGCAAATACAGGCTCTAATATCAAGAGCCTTGGTTTCAGGGACTAGGCAAAGAAAGAGATGCATAACTAGATGGTTTCATTTTTAAAGATAGTTCATAACTTATCTTCTTGGCATGGGAGACCATAAGTTACCAGAGTTACTTCTCAGAATTCCCACTTTATAAAGCTATACTCAGAGCTTAATACTAGAGGCAAACATTGGAGTTGGCTGCTCTAAGAGCAGGGGATTGGCATAGTACACACACACACACACACACACACACACACACACACACACATACACACACACACACTGGTAAAAATTGCCTGCTAGCCATCTATAGTCTACTACTTTCTTCATTGCACCTTCGAATCTTGTGGTTAGTTGGGGTTCTTTGGAAAAATTTGCTTATTTTGGAGGCTCTCTGTTTTCTCTGTATAGCTAGAAATTCTAGAGATCTGCTCATTTTTTTTTTATATCGGATACATTTAGATTTATAATTATATCATATCTTCCTGGTGAATTGGCACCTTATTATGATATGACCTTATTTATCTCTAGTAATCTTTTTCTCTTTAGAGTTATTTTTGCTGATGTTAGTATATCATTAACAGTTTTTTTGTTAGTATTTATATGGTTCATGGTACTGCCTTACTGTTGTAAGCACATATCATTTTTAAAAACTAGGCTGAGAATATTAATCTTTTACTGAACTATTTTGTTTATTTAAATTGAGATACATATATATTTGAGTTTACATCTTATTATTTGTTTACTATTTGACCTCTCTGGTCGTTTTTTTATTATTTTTTTTAATGCTAGTTTTTGCCTTCTTCTGTATTAATCAGTTGATATTTGTCCAATTTCTTCTATCTCCTTATCAGTTTTACATTTTAAACAAATGTTCAATGGTTAAGAGATCATAATATTAATCTATGACTTATTATAGCCTAATACAAATGATTATTTTTACCTCTTCCATAATGATAGAACCTTAGAAAACTTGAGCTTCATTTACCCTTTTTGTATTATTTTCACCATGTATTTCATTCTACATATATTTTAAATTCCTCAGACATAACCATTGTTGATTTGTACCATCTATATTTAGCTATATTTGTTCACAGATTTTTCTTTATGTTTTTCCTAATTTCTTCCTCTACAATTATATTCTTTTGCCTGAAGAACTTCCTTTAATATTTCCTTTAGTGCAATTCTACTAACAATAGGTTGTTTTATTTTTTATTTTTCTGGATATGTTTTTATTTCTTCTTTATTTTTAGGTACATTTTCATTAGTTATAGAATGCTGGGTGGACTGTTATATTCAGCACTTATAAGGTATCATCCCATTGTCTGGTTTACATCATTCCTATTGAGAAGTCATTAGTTTTCTTTTTGGTGTTGCTTTGATGATTGTGTCTTTTCTCCTCTGACTGTTATTAAGATTTATTTTATTTATCTCTTTTTTAAAATTTATTTTTCTATGGTATACCTTAAGTAATCCATTTATAAACATTATTTTGTCATGTGCCTTAATGATTTTAAAAAGTATTTATTCTGCTGGTAGTTTTCTGAGCATTTTGTACATGTCAATTGATGTTTTACTTTAGTTTTGATATTTTTGGCTATTATTTCTTTAAATATTGCTTTTCAATTCTTTCCTGTCTTTCTGATGTATCAATTACACATACGTTTTGTACTGTTTCTCTCTTTTGCTCTGTTCTTGTCCCCTATGCATTCTTTTATCTCTCTGTGCTTCCATTTAGATCTTTTCCACTGTCTGTCTTCAAGTTCACTAATTTAACCCTCAACTCTGTCCAGTTTGGTATTATATGTATTTGAAAGGTAGACTTGAAGCTGTAGCCATATTGATTTATATTTGGTAGGTCATGCTGTAGTATCTCGTACACATTATCACTGATCATCTCATGGTTCATTTCATTGGTTTTGGGCAGCAGCTAGATCTTCAGCTTCTCTTCCTATTTCAGCTTTTCTGAATTCTCAGCCAAATGTGTGATGAAAGTTAAGAGCTTCTTGTGCATAGCAATTGCCTTCAAAGTGAAAGGTAGTGCAAGACTGGCATGGGTTTAAGTCCATTATCATTCCAAGTGTTCTAGCTCATTCTTTTGGATTTTAGTTTATTCTCACTGTCCTGAACTTTACATCTCCCTTTCCTTCCCAAATGCTTAACCTTTTAGACATGAAACTCCAGTATAAAACACCAAGACCTACCACGTAGTGAATTTTAGTTGGACAAATTTCTATAATGAATCATATATATATATACACACACACATATATGTGTATATATATATATATATATATAATCAATGTTTATATGTAATGTATGATAAAATGCTTATATATAAAGTGTTTTATATAATATATATCAATGTATATCTATATAATATATATAAACATGACTAATTCAGATTTCAATTACCTGATAAAAAGCTCCATTTCATCTTTTATTCACTATCGTTTTTCTTTTCTTGTCCATAGGAATCAGTTATATTATAGTCCTTATAACACCAACATCTGTATCAGCTATGAATCTGTTTCTCTCGCCATGTTTTTTCTCTCAGTTTTCAGACACATGGCCCTGTCTTGTCATGCCTAGAATTATTTTAACAAATGAAGAGCTCTGAATATAAATATCGAAGAGACCGCAGGTATGGTGATCTTGCATTGGAAAAGGATCATTCTTTCCTCTGCTAGATAGATAACGGGAGAAGCTATCTGTAAATCATTTAGGAATGAGCCAATTTTAGGCTGAATTGAGGTTTTTACTAAAATAAACTAAAACTCAACCTATCACTGGTTTTCCTTGTCTTCAATCCAGAAGCCTCCACTGCTTACTATTAAGAGCTTGCTGTGTATACTCGGTTCATTTCCCCTTGCAGGTCTTTATCTTTGTCTTTTCAGCATTGGGAGACTACAGAATTTTTCACTTCAATTCTCCAGGTTTGTCGCTTAGCTCTTTGGCCTCCCATCCAGTATAGCTTCAGAATTTGGCACTTATGTAAGAGGGAATCATGTCTGTCTTGAGGCTTCTCAACTATCCAATTTTATGACTCCATTTCATCTAAGTGCCAAAATACACACTGGTTTCTTTATCCTCAACAGTGGCCCTCTGCCCGGTAAAAGCCCAGTTTCCCAGCCTACCCATACAATAATCAGCACAAGCATCCAGGGAAAATGTAGGTGAAGACCATTTTTACACCTTTTCAAGAGTCTCCTCTTGCTAATTTTTATTATTTCTGCAGCTGTGTGTATCTTTTTATATGTATTTGCTTTTTTAAAATAATTATTCTTTCAGCAGATGAATTGGTCTACCAGAAATGAATCTTCATGGAACAAAAAGGCCTGTCAATCCATTCTTATCATATTTATGTCTTTCCAAATTCCTATCAGTATACTGCCCTGCTGTTAGGATGTCAAGTTTTTCTGTCTTATCATGGCTTTTATAATGACTTGCTATAAACTCATATCAGTACTAAATAGAGAGGGAAGACAGGTTAATATGTACCTTCAGTAAGCCGTCTTAAACTAGAAATCCCATACATCTTGAACCTTCTGCCCTATATTGTAGTTATGTGGTTATGTCTGTCTCTACTACTATATTATAAATTTTTAAAATGTAAACACATATATTATTCATATTCATGCATGCTGTAATAGCATACGTAATCACATATAGTAAGTTCTCATCATTTACTTGTTAAATAAATAATGAAATAAATGAATGAATAACCTCATAATGTTCATGGGAATGACTTTATTGATATCTTTCACATTATGAATAGTATTGCTTTTAAAAATCCTAAAGTTTATATATATTAGTGAAATAGAAATATTTTATTTCTTTACAGAACCTGGCATATTCTATCCCTTTAAGAATGTAAACAATAGTAAAAACAATATTTCTTCAGCTTCTGGGATTTCTCAAAGAGAATTCTTTAAAAATGAAGACCTTTAATCATCTGGTCTCTTTAGATCTTATTGTAGTTCAAGAAATATATTTTTTAAATTCTGATATATATTTGTTTTCTCCTAACACTTACATTTCCCTTTAGAAAAGAAAAAATAAAATTGCATGAAAAAAATGATTGAAGAAAAATATTACCTAACACATAAAGTCATACTTTTCAAAGATTATATTTCTATTTCTACATAATAAACTCTCATTATGAAATCATTAGTGCATTTTTCAGTCCTAAACAGGGAACTGAAAAGAAAATGAATGGCAATATAAATGACTTTCTGAAAGTGACATCTATTCCAATCTCAGAAAAAAATTAACTCTCTGAAATATTAATTGATCATAATGAGGAGACCAAACTTTAAATAAACAGAGGAGCCAGGGAACATTTCCCATAGGCCTGCAGCTTGTTGTAAAGGCACCTATGAACACTGGCTTTGAATTTAAATTTAAAAGTAAATAAAAATAGATCAGACTATCAGACTGTCAACTTGAAGAACCTCAATTGGGAATGCCATGCTCCTGTTCCTTTGTAATTTAAACACAGGGTAGAAAGAACCATAATTGTACTAGATACTAAATTTGCCATGATTCTTGGCCATTGGGAAAGGAATTTCAAAAAGATCAGCCTCTGTTTCTTTCTTCCCTAACTCAGAAATGAGTTACAGATATAGGTCATCTCATGAGCCAATGAACAAATGGCCAGTTCTTTTGGCAGTATTCCAGATCTGTCAAAAGAAACTTACTCTAATGTCTTTTTCATAACTGGTACAGGAGAAAACTCCACTATCTACAATCTTAACAAACTTTTAGTCTTCATATTCTGGACTTCTCCTTTGACATTACACCTGAGTATTTCATTTTCCGGGAGACTACTGTTTATAAAACTTGTTTGCAAGGAACAAAACAACTTATTCAGCACAGTTCCTTCAACCACCAGACTTTTATTACCAGAGGCTTCAAATGGACACCTCTCTGGAGTGCACCTAATATGTGATGGAGTTACATGTGGAAGAAGACTGTCAAGTTCCAAGCTGAACAACAAATGCCAAAAACAGTGACAAATTCAGTACCTGTGCAGTACTCCAGAGCATTCAAAAAGAGACACCTAACCTTTCTTCATCGTTACATTGTTTTCTAAAGTTGCCAGCACTGTACTTGGAATAGCATAAACTTAAAAGAATGAAGGCTCATCATCCTCCTTCCCATGTCTTTCCATGATGAGAGAACTTTTCCTTCTCTCCAGCATTTACTCTGTTCCTATAGTTCACCACACTCCCAGCTCTCTTCATGGATTAGTGGGCACACAGCTTCCATTTCCAGCACTGTTTACCAAGCAGTGGACTATAGAACAAAGTGAGGCAAAGTTACTTAGAATCTGGTCTCAGAAACCCAAAATTCTGTGGTTACAGCTTCAGGTAGTTTTTGCACAGGATGAACTATAGCCCTTTCCAAATATTCATGTGTGAAGCTCATTAATAATTTTTCTCTCAGTAACTGAAGATGAATCCTTTAATTTGAAGTGGTCTTAACACTAATGAGTCATGTCATTACTCTTGAATCTTTTAAGTTGTTTTTTTTCTCTCATTGACTATATGAAGTAGAAGTTCAAGACAGCTCCCATTACCCCTATGTGTTCTCTGAAGCATCTTGTTCATTGTTGTAAATTGATGCATCCTAAATATTTGTTTGTCTATAAATGCCATGGAGTCCACACTTTACTTTCAACTTCTTTTATTTTCCCCTAAACACAAAATTTATTTTAATAGTTCTGTCAATAACATCATTTGCAATTTAAATGCTTTAAAAATATGATCCTTCCTGCTGTGTTTTTGAATACTTCCTTCATATTTAATTGCTTTAGACACTTCAGTTCCTAATTAAACTTTATTGTTTATGATGCCGTTGTCATTAATAGACATGATAAGGAAAAAAAATGGCTAATTCCAGCGAATTCTCTGACAGCTAATTCTAGTCTTAATCTTAATACGTTCTATAGCCATAATAAACTCAAGGGACTAAGAGGAGAATGGGTAGAAAATGAGACACAAAACAAGTACACAATTCATGTTTTTGAGGATTTACTAGACATTCTGGAAGACAAGCTTGAATTGGACTTGAATTGAATTGGACTCCTTGATTTGTAGGGGAGATTAGCTTAGAAATAGCATCTCAAGCACTTGTAAGATGAATATCCTCATTTTTTAAGACTTCTTTCTCAAGTGCATCCCCAGGTTTTGCACTGGTGACAAAGAGGAGCATATATTGCACGCACAAAGCTTGCCTGATCCTCAGAGCCTTAAAAGACTTTTATTGTGAAAGAATGGAGACACTTGATGAATCTGATGGGTTTTGGTCATGGAAAGACTTGCTATGAACCATTGCACCAAGGCTGAAATGCCCAAGAGGCTGACAAGCTTATTGCCCATTTCAGAGATTAAATAGTTTTGGAAAAATTTTCTCCCCTGGCAGTTGTAATTGTGTCTGTGAAATAAGTGTTCATTCTGCTTGAGCACCGTGGTTTGAATGCTTCCTTCTATATTTTCCCCCAGTGGACTGATTCTAAAAAGGTCTGCTCAGATTTCCCTGTACCAATGCAAATTAACCCACGAACTTGATAACACCTCCTCCCAACCCCAAACATCCTTGCCTTGTTCCATGCAAATGGGAAATCAGAGACTGTCAAATCCCTTTATCGTGGATTATCTTTGTAGCTGTTTGAAAGGAGCTGAAAAATCTTCCACATTAATAATGTGGTTGTAGGAAATAGACAAAAGCTGCCATTAGTAACCTCAAGAGTCTTAAGCTGCCAGAGTAGCACTCATCAGTAGGTAAAGTGGTCATTTAGTTGTTGAGACTTCCAAGGCATGTTGGAGAGCCTCAATTGCCCCAAATAAAATGGGGTAACATCTCAAGAAGAGGGAAGAGGGTGCAAGCAGAAAAACACAGGCTCATAATAGATTATTTATTCTCTGGTGTCGCCCAGGGTTACTATTGCATATTACTCTGCTAACTGCTGGCAAATATCTGACCTTTTGAGTAATTTAGAGCATTTCTGTTTCTAGCCTGGGTGGATAAAGATCATTATGTGTTAACACAGACTACAACATATTCTTTTCTCATAGATAATCATTACCTAGAATTCCTGGGTTTTTCATTTTAAAGAAACCTCAATGTCATACCTCGAAATTGACTGTGAGAATATCAAAGAAACCTGCAGACAGTTAATAATATTATTTTCTAAGCATTCATTATATCCCTGACACTGTGCTGAACCTGTGAGTATGTTATTTAATCTTATAACAATTCTTTGAGGTAGGTTCTGGTATTATCCTGTGGAAACTGATACTCAGAAAGATTGAGCAACTTACCTAAGATCACACAGTTCATAATCAATTCAATTGATTTAAACCCAGATCTTCCTCATTCTAGAATTTAAGCTCATAACTATTGTCCTGTATTGCATTTCCTTTAATTCTCAGTACCTTGCAAAAGCTGATGCTTTTTCTAGCTGATGTTTGATACAAGATGATTCTTTACTAACCAGAAGTATGTACTATATGTGGACCTGCATCAGGTCTGCTTTTTTATTCCATTGTATTAATGGAGATGCCTTCTCACTAATTTTGAAAATGTTGACTATGGCTCCAACGCATCCTAGGATGGCATTTTTAGCCTAATTACACGTTCAAGTACCTTTCTCTCTCCAGCCTTTGAATTGTCGGTGAGTGGTGATCAGCATCCATGCCTGAGGAGAAGCAGAAGTAGTCCTAGTAAATGAGTGAAAAACCAATGGCCAAGAACCTCTTTATTCAGGTGACTGGTGGATTAGCTCAGCATCACATCCTCCCCTCACAGCAGCTGTTAGCCAAATAGCAAGAGAACATGAAGGAGTCTATACTGAATATGCCAAATAATACTAGATGTTAACATTAGGCAGGTCCTTTTTGAGAAAAATAGAAATTAGAGCGGGCAACAGAACTTGGAATATAAGTATAAAAATATGAAAATTTGCAACTTAAATACACAACTTAATCGGTGGAAATGACCACTGCTACGGTCTAGTGATTGGTATACAGACATTTGAAGTTGAAGATGCAGGTTGATTGCTGTTTTCTTACATTTTAATCAATCGGAAGTGAATAATTATTATCATGTGCATATTGTAAATAATAAGTTTTTGTGTCAAGGGCAAACCTCTACAAAGTCAGAGGATGTTCATTTCACATTCACCACCCACAAGTCTCTGTTATTCTTGGCTGCCTGTGTTTCCTTGCTTGGTTTATCGGATTCTTTTCTTCCTTCCCAAGTCACCAAGTGTTTAGATACCAGATGGTAGGGAGATCAGAGACAGGTTCAGGAACTTTCTCTGTCTCATGTGGATGTTGTCAGGATTAATGAACTTACATATTCTAAAATGATTTTAAAAGGTGAAGTGCTATATAAGTGTCAAGCATGATTAACTAGCAGCCGAGTTATTAGGCACCTGAATATTATGCATCTTTTCTGAATTTCAGAAAAATGGATGTACACATTCATTTTCAAAAGCATTATTATTTGAATGATGTTCAGGCACTCAAATCAAAGTCTAGCCCAATCCTAATTATCACTACTTTGCTCATTCCAGTCATGTAGACCTTAAGCGTGGCATATTTATGCAACTGTGAATAAGATGTGTACAATTACCAATCCTGTGGTGTTTTCAGTATATCAGGGAAAAGACACACAGCAGATTTGTAATGGTAATCATAAAATATTAGTTGCCTTTCAACCTATACCACATACTTCTAGCACAGGAAATACTGAGGCCTAGTGATTGGGAGTGTAAACTTCGGCTCAGACTGCCTGGGTCCAAAACTTCACTCCACTGCCAGTTAAATGTCTTTGAGCAAACTGCTTTACCTCTCTTTACATTAGTTTATTTATGTAAAAACTGGGAATGATAATAATACCTACTTTGTAGTTTATACATCTAAAATGTTCGGAAAAGCAGTTCCTGACATGCAGTAATTGCTCCTTAAACGTTAACTGTTGTCATTGTAATTGTCATTAATACCGGCTTAAGCTCTTTCCACCATTGGATAGAGAAATAATAAATAAAATTGGTAGTTATTTTACTAGAACTCACGCATGACATTTGGCCCGTTTACTTATATATTAACTTATGGTTATTCAGCACTTCACATGTGAATGGATCCTCACCTCAACTTGCTGAAATAGGTTAGTAGAGTGGTAGCTTTTATTTTTGCCTGATTTGCTCATCAAGGTTTCTATCCATCTTCTTCTGGTAATTCACTCTAGCCCAGCGATCCCCACCCTTTCTGGCACCAGGGACCAGTGCTCCTATGAGAATCTAATGCCTGATTATCTGAGGTGGAGCTGAGGAGTAGCTGCAAATACAAATGACGCTTTGCTTGCTAGCCTGCTGCTCACCTCCTGCTGTGCTGTCTGGTTCCTAACAGGCCACAAACTGGTACAGATCTGCATCCCAGTAGTTAGAGACACCTGTTCTAGCCACTACCTTTCACCTGAGGTACATGGGTGGGCAGGACCCCTTGCTTGATCAGTCATAGACTTCTCATCCTAAGGTAAACATGTGAACCAGCACAGCCAATCCAAGGCCTCCCCTGGCATACTAAAGAAGGATTTGACTTGCAAGTGAAGAACAAACAGCTTTGCCTCTGGGATCATGATGCTAGAAGAATGTGAAGTTAAGGTTAAAAGTGACCAAGTTCATTCCAAATGGGAAGGTATGGCTGCAGTAGGAGAGAGTGAAGCCAAGCAGAGCTGGGCTAGGCTGTGAGATGAAGGAGGAAGGGAGTTCCAGTGGCTTTGAGTCTTCATCTTAGCATTTGAGGCCAGGGCCTCCATCCTTTAATTTGGTCAGATAGCCCAATAGTCCTTCAAGCCATGTGAGCCAATAAACTTATTTGTTGTGTTTCTCTTAAAATAGTTTTCTGTCTCTTGAAGAGTCTTTACAAGACAAGTGCTATAATTTGCCCATTTTTTAGATAAAGGTATTGAGGCTCTGAGGCGTTAAGATTTGTTCATGAAAAACAAATCATCAGTGATTTTCAGAGCCAGAACTTCATGATCTGTTTAATGACCCCCAAATGCTGTATCCAGCAAAGAGAGCAAGGCCAAGGAACTTGGAAAGGGATCTGGTTATTATTGAAAAGGACAGAGAAGTTTTAGGTCACCATCAGGTCATGGCTGATGGTGCCCTAAAACTTATATATAGCTAATTCATTCACTGTTTTATCAAATATTTGTTTAGTCACTAAGAAACAATCCAAGACAAGTTGTTTAGGTGGAAGAAAGGAGTGGTCTGGCTCTCGTGAGTAGCTGTCTATTCTCATCTGCCATTCGCCTAGCAAGGGGTAAAAGCCACGAGGCAACCTACCTGTGTTTCCAAGTTGCTCTTCCCGTGAATACAATGCATGCAGAACATGTCAAACACATGTCTCAGAAAATTGATTATGAATCTTGCCCCTTCCTTAAAAAGCAAGCTTTTGTTTTTATTAGCATGAGTAAATATGAAATAACTTCTGAATACAAATGTGGATGACATTTTATTTTTTCTGACATGCTTGGAAGCAACCTGGGGCGAGGTGGCAGTAAATCAGTAAATATCACGGATCCTACACCAAGGGTTCATCAACTGTACACACTATTAATGGGCTTAGGCCATATGTTTCATAACAGCATGTTTGCTAATATGGAATTGGGCTGCCTGGTTGTATGACAAAGCTACCATGTCAGTTCCCTGATATATAGAAACAGGCTCTGCTTAGCCAGCTGTGGAAATCTACCAAGGTCATTTTAGAAGTAATTTCCATTTTGCGTGCTTTTTTCCCCCTCATTGACTGTAAGAGAATGTGATGTGCCTCATTACAGTGTGATTCCAGGTGCATAACACAATAATGACCTTTACGCCAAAGACTGAAGTTCACAAAATTGATAAGATAGACTCCCAGTGATGTTTGGAACCATTAGCTGGAGGCAAGAACAACATTAACTTCTTGACATGGGAGGTCAAAGGGTCAAGGTGAAGGCCTAGGGTACAGCCATGCCTGGGCAAGAACAGCATTAACTTCTTGACATGGGAGGTCAAAGGGTCAAGGTGAAGGCCTAGGATACAGCCATGTCTGGGCACAGATAAAAGAGAAAAGCAGTGCTGCCTGGCAGCCTTGGGTTCTGTAGCTCTCCCCGTGAGAGTCACAGACATCCTGGAGCATGTGGAGAATTAAGGGAAAGGCTTGGGGTTCAAGGCCAGGACTGATAGAGAGTAGTGCAGCCCAACTCCACAGCAATGGTCTTGAGTGATGGGCCTTTCAAAGCAGGGGAGTCGTGATAACCGTCACCTCTGTTTCTTTTATCAGGTCTTTACTAATTTCCTCTGCTTTGCATCTAACCTCAAATTATGCCATCTCTGTGAAGGCATTACTTCTTTTCTCTCCTGAGTTCTAGATTGTTGGTGCTAAAGTGGGAAATAAGGGATTTGTTATGGAGCTTTTACAGTAACTTGGGAAACTTGAGCATTCTATTCTCACCCACCCAGGGATGGATTTCCTGTCAAAACCATGTCTGACTTCTGCTCTTTATTGAAAATGCCAAATGAATCAAATCCTTTACTTGGTAATTATGACCAGGTATTGACTGCCATTTCATTAAACACACATTTACAAATGACACCTAAATACACATTGCTGCTGCAGGCCCTAGAACCTTTCCTAATGCAGCTTTGTCAGAGTTGCTTGTAGCCATCTCTTACTATTTTTGCTCTTTCTTCTGTTTTCACTCTGAGTGAGAATGATGTGTTTCACATCTCCTACAAACTACAAGAACCCAAATCTAATGTAAAAAAATAGGCAATGAAAAGAGAAAATAAAAAATCACATGTTATCTGAAACCTAGAACTTGTAAAGAAAGAAAGAAGTAATGAAGAAAGAACCCAAATGAGAATGCATTTGATCAGAAGGAAAGAGAAATGGGAGTTTGAATGTTAAGCAGAGGAAGCAGAATGCCTACAATGATAAATAAAATGGCTTATTTGTTTACATCTCTTGAGTTATAAGTATGTCTGTCTGACTATGGGTTAATAGTTTTCTAGGAGGGGCCTATTGTGTGTTATTATCTATGTTTGATTTTGAAAGCTTCTAACTCAACCAGGGACAAAGGCTCTTATGTTCCTCTAACGCTCACAGACGAATAATGTCTTTTTAAAATATTGCCAATTCTGCTGTCATTTCAGGACCCCAGAGACTCTGCTTATTAGGATGGCAGGCGAGCGAAGAAATGAGTTGGGCATAGAGGTGGCAGGGGTTAATTTCATATTTGTCACAAGATCTTGCATGATTTCCCTAAAAGATATTTAATTTCCACTGGGCATAATAACTTGCAGCTGCCGGAATATGCTGTATACTAGTGGCGAGTTCTTGTCTTCAGAGATTCATGCAAGTCGTTATTTAAAAATAGAGATCCGGGAGTTACAGCTGGCTAATTAATCTACCACTAAGGAAAGCTAAGCAAGTGACCCACTTAACTGTTTTCAGGAACCACAGCTACACTGACACAAACTTTCAAAAATGTTCTGCACCAGGAATCAAACTAATAGATCCACATCCCTATGGAATTTCGTGGTCTTCTCTTAGTCTATGTTTCTTTTCTTATCTCTCTTTCCCTTGGATACAACTAATTCAGATCTTCATCCATAAACATTCGAATGTTGAAAACTAGAATTCCTAGATGCTTCACCATCTACATCCTTCTTCCCAAGGATGTTGACAGGCTTTCCTTCCTTTGTCTCCTCTTTCTCTATATCTCTTACCTGCTCAGGAAACCCCCTTCAGTCCATAATTTCTACCACATCAGCTTTCAGGCCTCTGCCTGACTTCAGAGGGTTCAACTAAGAGACCCAAGCAATGTATTTATCCATATTTCCTCTACTCTCTCCACATGCACCTTCCTCTCCTGGCATAATGATCTCTTCCCTTTCATTCTGTCTCCTTACCCAGATCACCTTTTCCATTCCTTTCTCAGCCTGAATATAGTTTATACATACTATAAAACTCCACTGTGTCTATCCTAGGCCACCATGAGTTTTTTCTTTGGGCTTGAGAGCAGAGATGACGTAATCAGGTTTGATACATTTCATCATTGGTCTGCGAAGATCCTGATCTTATTTTTAAATTAATCAATTAATTCATGTATTTATTATATTGATTATTATTCCCGTTCCCCTCTCTGCATAGGCAGGCATTCTGTTGTTTTTCATGCATCTTTTTTTATCACATATACCTTTGCCAAATAATTATTATTGTTGTATATGCATGTATTTTGATTTACACAAATGACAGATGTTAGATTTCATCTGTTTCTCACTTTATTCACTCAGCCCTATACCTTTTAAGTCCATCCATGTCTGTAAATCTGGCTACTGCATATTCCATGGTAGGCAACTGTCACCTTTACCTCTGCCCTCTCTTCATGATATATACAGCCAGTTTCCTCCCACTTTGGATCTTCCCTTCTCTGAAATTCTTGGTATTCATTTAGCATAAAATGGGCTCTTAATTGAATGCTGCTTTGTATTTCTCCTGTAAGAGTTCCATGTGTTTTTCCTTGTCTTTTATGTAACTCCCTGGCCACAGGGATGTTCACAGACCATCTCTTGTACTCTTTCCTCCCCAACTCCACACATCTAGACCTCTGCAGACCTGCTTTGGAACTGGGTGAATGATCAGCGTTCAATAAATCCTTGTTTATTTAGTGAATTGAATAGAATGACTCAAAGAGGGTAGGTATTTTCTCTGTTCCTAACCATTCTCCAGTGTCTTAAAATTTGGTGCTTGGCATGTATTCGAAGCAAACGGGTGTCTCCTGTTCACATAAGAAAGGGAATATAAAGTAGAGACTATTACAGAGGTCCAGGTACTAGGTTTTGGTTTCTAGTTGGCCACCATGTATGTGACACGTTTTGTGTCAGATAGCTTTTCTAGGTCTTGGTTAAACTGAGTTTAACCAAAGATTGCTCAGATCTTTGTTTACTCTAATTTGCCAAAGTTCTGTGACTTCACTAACAATTTTCAACATGAAATCATCTCCACAGAATATGGAATAATCATGCTCAAGGCTGCAGAGTGTGGAACAGGTAGTATTGGGTAAAGGTGAGAACATATCCTATGAGTTCTGATTTTACGCTCCCAGAATGAATACTAAGGAGACAAAAGGAATACTACCCATAAAGTACTTAGAAAAATGTCTGGTACATAATCAGTGCCATATAAATGCTTACTATTATTTTTATAAATTTACTATAAATTTTATAAATTTAAGAAAACCTACTAGCCCTTGTGAGAAGTTCTTGTCTGACATTGGGAAGTGTGTTCTTGATGCTGATATGCAAACAAAGCCCCGTAAATTCTAGTTAATAGTTTTCTTTTATAAGGCAATAATTATCAGACAACAATCTGGTTTCTTTTAGGCCTAAACTGTTGTCTTTCTGGTAATTGGAAGGTTTTAATTGTCATGGCTTTTATAAGGTGAAGCAGCCCATAAAGATGTTGGAACAAGAATCCTGAGTTCTATATTTGCTATTAAAAAAAACAAAACAAACAAACCCTGTTTTTTCTATAAAGCAGTCACTTAGAAATGGAAACAATATGAAATTATTAACATCTTATGTAGATAATATTTTCCCCTACAGTAGGAAAATAGAAACTAAATAATCTAATTTGCTTTCTCTTATCTTTGGGGAATTGAGTTCAAATATTGGACAAACCATTATTAAAATCCTGAACAGCATTTAAAGCATGAGCTTGTATGTTACTGTAAGGCTTCTTTTTCTCTAGGTCAAGAGGTGAAGCTATTTGTCTTAAAGAAAAAACAGAAAATGGTGTTGGTAATGGGCTGCAGATTTTACAGCTTAACTCTACTGATTTCTTGAGCAAAAATAATGTTTGTTAACTATTTTATTCTACTATTCTATGGGTGAAAGAAGTCTTAATCAAACATTTCAGTTTAATACTTTTACATACAGAATCCAATTTGTGAATTCATCTGCCACCTAAAAGTTAAAAAAAAAAATCAGATAGAAATACAAAATGAGAACTAGGGACTCCATATGGACTAGAAATTCGGGGGCCAAGAAAGGATTAAAACTCCTACTCAAAAGATTGGAGAAATAGTCAACATGTTCAGTTAGCAACAATGGCACAGGGAAATGACCAAGAATCGTTTGTTTTAGATCTAGAAACACGGGAATAAACTATAAGAGTTACATGATGAGTGGGGATTTTAAAAAAAAAACTCAGTTTGGGGGGTTTTTTGTTTGTATATTTGTTTAGTTTTACTCATGAATCTAACTTGGAATACCATAGTTTCCTATTTAAAAAATAATGGGCTGTGTACCAGCAGCACCTCTTTGTGTTGTGTTTCTCAGGTAGTTCTCAGCTAAAGCCGCCATTTATTTCCATGTGATATAGACTGAAATAAAATATGCACTTTGAATAACCAGGAAGGAATGCCATGAAAATTCAAGGAGATAAGGTATGGCGAGGCAATCTGAAAAATCTACAGTCTTATACACATATTTGTTTCTGTTATCGTCGCCTTCAGTAAAAATCTGAAGAGTGCTTATGGTATACCAGGAACTGCTTTAGGCACTGAGGGTTCAGGGAAATAATAATATTGACCTTTGCTCTTAAGAATTTATAACTATATTGGGGAAACAGACATGTAAACAGAAAATGTGAATGTATTGTGGCAAGTGCAATGATGGAGATATGCCAGGTGTTTGGCAGCATAGATAGAGATTCCTTACTAGGTTTTTAGAGTCAGGAAGGTGAGAGAAAGTTAGGGAGAGGACAGGTGGGGAGTCTCCAGGGAGAAGATGGCATAACTATAGCCTTGAGGTGACAAATAGCATGGTGTATTCTAAGTCAGTAAGGGATAAGTATGACTAGAGCTTAAAATATCAAGCAGCAAATAGCAAAAGATGAGTCTCCAGGGGTCAGATTACAGTCCTGTTTATTATGTTCAGATTCAGATTTTATCCTGTTGGTGATAGAAACCCAGTGATGCCAGGGCATACATAATGTGTTTACTCTGGGGGAGTATGGAGGGTGGATGTGAGCATCAGGGCGAGCAGGGAGGCGGGTATTGCTGTAGTCCTGGTGAATAATAGTGAGGGTGGGTGAGAGCTGGATAGAACAGGGCAAATCTGAAAAACAGTGAAGAAAAGCAATGTATGGTAAATAATTTTATAAGAGTTGGTGAGAATGACTTATCAAGTTTATAATTTGATTGTTTAGATAGACTCAGTACGATTTATATACAGAACACTGAATCAGAATCAGATTTAGAGGATAAGATATATGTTCATTTTTTTTTTGTCTGTATTTATCTTAATGTTTCTATAAGACATTTGAATGAAGGTGTCCAGGAGGCACCTTCTGGGTAGGAAATTCAGATTTGTAAAGTCATGAGCATGTGAGTGGTAGTTAAAACCCTCAGAGAAGAGAAGCAAGGACAGAAGCCTGGGAACAAAGCCTGGGAACACCAGCTTTTAGAGGGTTGGCTACAGGGAAAGCCAACAAAGACACCTAGAGGGGACAATAAAATGATATGCAGGGACCCAATTCAATGCCATGTCACAGAGGCCAGAGGAATAGAGGTTAAGGAAAGTGGTGGGATCCAAAGTGAGACCAAAGCCACAAAATCCAGTATAAAAATTTATAAAGAATCCTTTGAATTTAGAAAAGCCATTACTCTTGAGGTACTGTTAACAGAGCAGTCTCACTGTAGGGATAGCAGCAGAAACCCATCTGCAGTCAGCCAGGGGTGAATTTGGGGAGGGTGAGCACAGTTTTCTTTGCAAAGAATATTGGATATGAGGGTGATGGTAGCTAGAGGAAATGCAGGGTCAGAGCCATTATTTTAAGAGTGGAGAAGTTGAAGTAAGTTTGGGAGCTGAACATAAGGAACCAATAGTGGGAAAACGTAGAAATATATGATAAAACAGCAAAAATTTTTTTGAAATAGTATGTTCCTGAAGGCAGTGAGAGAGGTGGAAGGGAATGGAATTTTTCGGCAAGGGTGGCTTTACCCAGAAAAGACTTTAGCTTTTAAACATCTGAGACTGCAAGGATGGGTGGAAGGAAGGGAATGGGTGGGGAAAGAGTGGGGAAGGATAGGTAGATCATGCTTCGTGGCTTCAGGACAAAGGTCATTCGTCTTTACCCATTCCTTAAGGTCCAAACACAGTGACTTAGCTGGTGAAATCACCTTCGTAAGCCCCTCATGATCCTTCTCAGGGTTGCTCTCCCACCAGCCTTTAAGCTTCCCTCCTCAGTACCATTGCTTCTCATGCTGCTCCTCCCTATCTCCATCATAGGCTTTTCTCCAGTGGTGCTGGATTCCCCACATACACACTGTCTTCCCCTTAAAATAGCCATTGATTGTATGCATTCAGTATACTATAAACTATTTCATTCAAAGATATAAATATCTGATACCCAGTTACTGGTCCAGCCTTCCCAGCAAGCAGCATTGCCTTTCAGATGGACACCCTGGCTTTCAGGGCCCTTGCCTCATTAGGCCTCAGCCCTCTATTCAACCTTTCTTCATCAATATGCACTCCCTGCTCTAGTCACTCACTTTTTCAGAAAGTGAAGCACAGGGTATAAAAATCACATGGTTGAAATAATAATCAGGACAGGGAATATTTCCTGAGGCGTCCCCATTGTCATACCCGACAGAGGAATGCCACAGGCAGCTCTGTAAAGAAGGGGGCTGCTGCTTCTGATATGGCATATTCCAATATTCTTACCTTTATTCATTAGAAATTTTAAGCTACAGATTAGAAATACTATTCACTCCTTCTGTCTTAATAGAAAGTTAGGAAAATGTGAATCAGCACTAGTGTTTTTTATAATCAGGCTTTACTGCTGTTTGCCCATTAATGTTACAATCACAGAAGCAAAGGCTAAGCCATTTTCTCCTAAAAGAATTATATATAGTGTTTTTCATTATGTCTAAATGATCTCCAAATGAATAGAAGAAAAAAATACCCACAGGATCTCCTTCGGCTTAGCATCAGACATAGATGCCTAAACCCCAGATGTCCCAGCTCTGCCCAGGCTGATAGGATAGCTGGGCTCATAATGAAAATCCCAGAGGGTCTGATCTCTACTGAGTTTGGATCTAGAATGTATAACTTTATAGTTAGAGGTACTGGGTTTAGAGTCAAAATGATTTGCTTCCTGATTACCACTTACAGCGAAATGTATCTTACAGAATTGTTGTGAGGATTAAGTGTGATCATGAATTTAAAGGATTCAGCCTCATTGCTAGTACATAGTAAGATCTCAATAAGTAGAGGCTGCTAGTGAATTATTACTATTAATAATTCATGCTCTGATTTAAGGAACTGCCTGTTATAACTGGCTTCAGGCAGAGTTTGGGGCTGCTTTCTCATCTAGCCTCAGCTTTATGGCTATAAAATGGTGAGTTTCCTTTACAAATATGCACACATACTTGCTTCACTCTCATCATCAAAGCCTGCTCTCAGTAGTCAATTAATATGATCAACCACTTAGGGTAACCGTTTCCAAAGAACCAAATGGCTTATATTCAGTGGCACCCACTGTAACGCAATTAATTTTTACCAATAACATTCATCTAGTAGATAGGCACAATATAAATGAGAGCCATAATGATAAGCTACTTCCTGTTTGCTTAGTTTGAAAAGACTCATTAGGGACAGTGGTCCTTGATGTTAATGAAATGATACAACCTAATTAGGGAATTACAGTTACACTAGTGCTAGAATGAGGTAGTATCACTGTCTGCACCTTTCAGTTGCCCTCCTTTATTTAATATGCTTCCATGAGACCAGACCCTATCCTTTCCTTGGGCCCATTTTGGAATTCAGCTATCTTAATTCTGGTAAAAATCTAAGCTATAAATAGCTTACTATTCAGTAGAACAACTCATGCCTGAAAAAGTTGATAATGATTTCAGAATTTTTTTAATTGAGTTTTTAATTACAACACAGATAGCAAATATCCCGTTCACATGTAATTTTGACAAAGATGACAAGCAATTTCATATTCTTTGGAGATTATTTGGCAATTATGGGAGCCTTCAGTTAAGTACCAACTGCCTTGTTTTAGGACAGGAGTACCTGACAAACACTCACTCAGGGAGGATCAGAAATTGGAGCATCTGAATCTCAATAAACTATTTAATAGAATATTCCAAGTGCTATAGCACAAGCTGCCACCGGGAATGTAAATCCGATTAGCTGGCTTAGAATCTTTCTTTTTTAATTTATAGTCCACATATTATGAATTGGGATACTGTATAGCCAACTAGTATATGAACGAGGTTTTGTCATAAATAAATTTTTTATCTTTAGACTTTATCAGTACAGCACATAAAATGTGCAAATAAAGTTTTCTAAAATGCAAAGCTTAAACTTGAGATGGATACCATGTTACTTTACTCTTTTTATCTCTTGGTACTTATTTAAGAGTTCCAGAGCTTCAGAACTAGAATTAGACCAAAGAAACTGTTTTACCCCAAAGAGAAGAGAGCCACCTCCAAAAGCTTTCAAAGGTCATTTTCATAAACCATTATAATATTCACAGGCCCAAGCTGTTGTATCTTTTTCAACAACAGAACAGTAATTCTATGAATTACTGTTTTGGGGAACAGGAAAAGAAAATTCTTCTTAATTGGAGTCCTACAAAGGGTGAGCACTTTTTTATTTCACCAAGTAAAGATTTTTTTTTCCCTTTTTCACTCCTTGTTAATTTGTGACTGTTTATTAAATATGTACTATCTGCAGCTGCTTAAGTATGCCCTAGGAATGCAATGGAAAACAAAGCTGGATATAAATTGTGCCCTCAAGTATCATATAGTCTGAGGGGTGGACAATTATTAATTACATTAATATATAAAAAATTCATGTTGAGGTAGGTGCTATGAAAGAAACAAACATGCTTCTCTGAGAACATGTAACACATTAATTTTATATGGACAAAGAGAGTGAGGGAACTCTTCCTCTTTAAAATTGATTTTTGGACTTAAGAGGTCTTAGACTATACAGGGCCTCATAGGCCATGGTAAGGATTTTTAACTTTATGCTAAGAGTAATAGAAAATAATTAAAGAATTTGAAATAGGATTTATGTTTTTAAACAAGTCTTCTGGATGCTATTGGAGAATAGATTGGAGAGAAGCATGAGTGGAAGGAGTAAGATCAGTTTGGGTGGAATTTTGAGTGTATAGATATGACTAAGTATGATGGCCATGATAATGGTGAGTAGTTAACTATGAAGAATATTTTGGAACTAGAATAGCTGAGACTTATTGGTAGATAAGGCAGTGAGGGGAGGAGAAAGAGGTATCAAGGATGACTCCTGTATTACTAGCTTGAGCAACTTGCCACTTAATATCTCATTTACTGAAATAGGAAGATCAAGAGAGGAACAGATTGAGGCAGGAAGAGAAAATCAAGGGTCTCTTTTTGTGCTTGTTATATTTAAGATGGCTGTTAGATATCCAAGGCAGGCAGATATATGATTCAGAAGATGAGAAGAGTATTTTGCTAGTAGATACACACTTAAAAAATATCAACATATCAATGGTATTAAGTCCTGGGAGTAGATAGGTTTTCACAGAAATAAGTATTACGGAACTTAGAACATTTCGAGGATGATGCAAGAGGAGAAATCTTCAGAGCATCTTTCTATGAAAGGAATGACATTTTAACACCCACAAAACAGAAAGAACAAAATATCAGTCCTTTAAATTAAGGACATTTAGTTGCCGAAATCTTCTCTCCATGGTCCTTATCATTGCTGCAGATCAGTGAGAACTTTGTCATGGAGCAGCAATTGCAAACAACTGCCCTAGAGTTTCTGCAACTGCCTTAGGCAGAAATGACCACATCTTGGTAGCAGAGGGTGTTATTCACACTTAGCTTCACCTGACCTCTAGGACTCTCCAAGTTTAAAAACACATATAGGGGTTCAGGACCAGAGTAGTACATGATTGAAACTCACAGAGCAACACAAGAACCTGCAGTATGACCTCCAGTCCCTCCTATTCTAAAACATAAAGACAGTTACTTCCTATGTACTTTGTGACATTCTTTTATTTTATTGATTGATTGATTGATTGATTGATTGATTGATTTTTAGGTGAAGCAACCCTTGGTTGAGCTCACAGATTGCAAGGACCTTGTCAGCTTACAATCCCTATTTTTATTTTTTACACCTACAGCACCCGGTCTTCCTTCCAAATACTAACCAGCACTGCTTAGCTTCCAAGGTCAGATGGGATCAGGCTTGTTCCAGGTGGTATGGTCATAGACTGTGATATTCTTAAGTCAGACGACTGACTACATTGCATATTGTAGTGTAGTTATTTTTGTGAATCGGGGTCAATTAATACTTGCATGGCTATCTCCTCTTCCTGCCCATCATAGTATTTTCTAGTAGACCTCATAAAAGTTTCTGAATTATCTTATCACAGTGCTCTAAACTACCTTGGTCAATAAGATTGAATGTGGGAGATAACAGTAATAATACTACTAACAATAATAACCATTTTATCATTATACTCACAACTATGATTATTAATAATAGCATTCTTTAGACTTTGTGTCATATGCTGATCTAAGTGTTGTCTATACGTCATCTTTTATAAATCCTACCAACAAGTTAGAAGTTTGGTGCCTTTTTATAGATGAAGTAACTGAGGTAGAAAGATTAAAATCCCAGATGTACATTTCATAATTGTTTTTACATTATAATCATATGCCATTAGCTGCTACAATGGAAACTCAATGGGACGCTATACTTTTCTTTTTTGAAACCTCAATACCTAACAATACTTAAATGCTTGGCACATTTAAGGAGCTTATTAAATGTTGACGATCATATATAGTCTACAATGATAGAAACCTTTTAAAGGGCAATGATTGTATCTTAAGTGATTTGGAATCTCTCACAATACCTAGTTTAATTCTCAGTAAATATTTGGAAGGTTGAGTATGTGAGTTTTAAATTGGCTGAAAAATTCTTGTAGATTCAGAAGGTTCTGAGTGGTACTGCTGGTAGATGGATTACTAATGAAGGAGGATTAAGAAGATGTACTACCTAATATGCTGTTTTTGCAACTATGGGTCTGACTCTTATTTAAGCATTCTTATTCATGACCTGGATGGAAAAAAAGAAAGAAGCTGCTCATTTTTTTGGAATTCACTAATGATTTCAATTTGGAAAGTACTGCGAGCAGCTCAGGCAACAGAAATAAAATGCAAATGACTTTTGAGACTGGAGGTATGTAGACTGGGAATAATAACTTTGTGAGCATTTGAAAAAGGCAAGGCAGTGAATATACCTGGGGGAAGAGAATCCAAACACAGAGCTGTTCTCTGGGAAGCAGACGCCAGAGCTCAGTGATGCCAAAGTAGGCCCAGGGGGCACAGTGGTCTGCAAATTAAATTCAGGCCAGCCAGGCAGTCTGGCAGGATGAAAGGGAAGTCCAGGTTGAGGCTGCTTGTTCAGAAGGGCACGGAATAACAGTTCCTCTGTGGACATTTCTAGCTGAGCAGCACCTGGCACCACACATTGTGTTCCTACCACCTCATTACTAGGGAAGCTCAGGCAATTTGGAAAGAGTGCAGAGAATAGCAACAAGAGTGAATGAATTCAAGAGCCCGAGGAAAGGACACGGATAAAAGATTAAAAGGATTAGATAGCTATAGTTTAGCTGCAGAAAGCTAAGGGAAAGAGGAGGGAGAGACCCAGAAACTAATAATAAATATTGAGGTCTATTCTAAAATAGCCAAACGGGAACTTGGAGAATACTGATCAAATTAAGACTTTTCAGATGAAAATAAACATTTTCTTCCAAGCCATGGGCTTCTAGCCTAAACAGGTACTCTGCCTATCCAGGTACTCAGTATAATTTTGTATCATAAAGTATACTTTATTTACCAAGAGAGTATGGGATTGAGGAAATAGACCAGTCGGAAGCACATTAGAAAATCAGCCAACCCTTTGCTTAGCGAGGACAGGATTAAAGGAACCAGGTTTTTGATGTGTGGTTCATTCAAATCAGACTCTTTTCAACAATGAAGTTGCCTCTTCCCATCCAGATAAATACAAAATAGAAGCCTTTGTAGCACAGGGAATGACTAAAACACAACCTGTGGCTAGGCTCTGGTAAAATCCTATCATTGCAATTTACTTTCTGTCAAGAGATCTGACGAGATGCTAATTCTTCCCCTCCTAGGTGGTGAAGGAAGGGGTAGAAAGCTGTTGCTCTGGACTAAAGGTGGACTTGGTGAACTTCACTTTTAAAAGATCAAACACAAATATTCAAGTAGATGGTTTGGGGGTTAATTCTTTGTTTTATAGAAAGAAGTATCTGAAAACAATAACTACCTTGGGTGCTACTGCATTCATCTTTGTTTACAAATCATTATCTACACTATTCTTAACCTGAACCTGAGAAAGAGAGTCAGATGCAGCCACACTCCCATTATCCAGCTCCAGCCTCAGTGGACTTCCCTGAGCTCCTCAAATATGCCAGCCCTCTGAAACACTGTTCCCTCCTCTGCTAGTCTCAGTTACCCTCCCAATTCCTTGCCTATTCCTGCTTTCTGCAGGGCTGACTCTTTCTCGTTCCTATCTTTTCAATATAAATGTCACCTCTTCTAAAAGTTACCTGTTTGGAATGCTTTTGGCTGCAAATAAGAGGAAACCTGATTAATAGCAGCCCAAGCCAGTCAATATTAATAACCTGCTGAAAAAGAAGTTCAGAGTGAACAGTCCAGAGCTGGTACCACAGCTCAACCATGTGATCCAGGACCCAGGACCCTCTGCCTTCCTCCCTCCACCTCTATCCTCCACATATGGCTTTCATCCTCATCATCACAAGATGTCCGTTTTACCCCCAGCATCACATCCGTGCCTCAGGCAGAATAGTGTGGAGGAGTTAAGAAGGAAGAAAAGCTTTCCTTCCAGTGAAGCTTTGCTTTTTTATTCAAAAAGGGCCACCATCCCCCGAGACTCTTAACTTTATCTAACTATTTAGAACCGTGTCACATGGCAAGGGGGTCTAGAAAATCATGATTAGCTTCCCAACCTCTAGAGTAGAGGAAGACAAAGGAAAAGGGGCAGGGGAAGGGTATGAATAACTTTCAGGCAGCGCAAACTCAGTGTCTGCTATAGCCCCAATCACACTCCACCATCTCACCCCAGTTATTCTCTGTCATGGGTCCCTACTTCTTCTCTTCATGACATTTATCACAGTTTGTAGATGTACATTTATAATCCCACAGGAATTCTCTCTCTCTCTCTCTCTCTCTCTCTCTCTCTCTCTCTCTCTCACACACACACACACACGCACACACGCACACACACACACACACGCACACACACGCGCGCGCGCGCGCGCGCACACACACACACACGCACACACACTACTGGCTCTCTAACCACTGTTTCACCAGAAACTAGCTTTGTGCCCGGTGAATGGCCAGGACTTAATAAATATTGCTTAATGCGTGATCGGGCTGGCTGCTAGAAAAGAAGAGAAGCTACCTCTGAAATTATCATATAATCACAACCTCCTGGGAGGATAGGATTCTAGCTATCAAAATCTGATTTACACATAACTCCTTTTTATTTATTGAAAACTATTTCATATATAAAGAGGTATATATGAAATAAAATAATGAACATTCAAATACCAACTATATCAAATTTGCAGATTTTTGCCAGAGGCACTTGAGATTTGTTGATGTTGCTGAATTTCAGAAACAAAACATCTCAAACACACTTGAAATCCCTGTGTCCCTTTCTCTGGGTCCATGTTCCTGCTCATGCCTTTCTCTGGCTGGAAGCAACCACTACCCTGAATTTGTGTTTACTCATCTAGCATGTGTTTTTGTACTATGACTATCTATATATATACCTATAAGCAAAGGGTATTATTTTGCATGTTTTCAAGTTGAATATAAATATTATATTTTGTGAATCACTACATAAATTATATAACTACTAAAAGTGTTGTTCTCCAATCTTTTTCATCTCTCATTATATTGATATTTAACCATGTTTTTGCATGTATCTGTGTAGTGTTTCATTGTATGAATATGCCACAATTTACTATCGATTTTTCTTCTTGATAAACATTTTGATTGATGGTTTACAATCTTTTCCTATTACAAATAACACTACCAACAATTAATATCCTTCTACATATTCCTTTGTTACATGTGTGAGGCTTTCTTAGTCTAAGGTATATATACCTAGGAATAAAGTTACAGGGTGAAGGAAGTAAATTTCTTTGATTTTCTTTGATTTCGCCAAAGTGTTCTACACAACGTTATACCACTGAAACTCCCACGAGCAGTGAGTGGCAGAGACTGTTTCTGTGTTCAGCATACTCTGATTTTTGTCAATCTATTGGTGTGAAATGATATCACATTGTTTTATTCTGCGGTATTATTTTATTTCCCTGACAACAGAGAAGATTGAGGATTTTTCAAAAGGTATGTTAGCCAATCAGATTTCCTCTTATAAAAATTGTCTATTCATATCCACTGCCCTTTTTAAGGGAACAGGGAGTTGTTTTTCCTTATTGATTTGTAAAGTTCTTTATATATTCTGGATAGCAGTCTTTTCTTATTAAATGTCTTTTTGCAAATGGCTTTTCCCAGACTGATGCTTAACTATTCATGTTGCTTATAATGTTGCTTTGTGCATAGAAGTATTAAATTTTAATATAGTAAAATTTATCAATGTATGACTTTGTGGTTTGGGCTTTTTTATATGTTATATGAGAAATCTTTATCACCTCCAAAATCTTAAAAATATCCTCCCATATTATCTTAAAAAAACTTTGAAGTTTTTGCTTTCCACAATTAGTCCAGCTGGAATTATTTTTATGTAATGTAAAGGGATCTAGTTTTATTTTATTTTTTCCACGTGTATAACTAGTAATTTCAGTCACATTATTATTTTTTTATAGATTTAAAGAGTTTATTTGAGCCAAGGTTTTTGGGGCCAGTCTTGAAAGCGAATTTCAAAGGATTGAGATATTGCTTCAAGGAATAGCAGTTTTGCAGTTTATTTTATATATTAGAATCAAAAGAGAAGCCCTAAGGAAGGTCACATGAAACCCACTGGTGATAGATTAAGGAGACAGGAAAAAGCAGAGGGGAAATCTCTAGAACTGGATAAAAAGTAAATTGGAGAGGTGCATACTTCTTTTCCACCCGTGGGTGCAGGATAATTAACATTCAACATGCATAGTTTACAGAAGCATGCAGGTAAAAGATAATAAGGAGGAGTGTCGGGGTCATCTTGCTCCATTTGGGGTGTTTATCTTTTGAGGTCTGGAGAAGAGATCATTCCAACATTTTAAGTATTGTTGATGTAAGAAACACTCAAACCTGTAGAGAATTTTTACTTGAGCCAAACTGATGACATATCCTGGGGAGCAAGATCTCAAATGCTCCTTAGCTACATTATTGAATGCTCCACTTTGGGGTCATTAATTGACATCCAGTTTCCATTTATGCATGGTCGCTTTCTGATTTTTATATTATGTTTCAGTGGTCTGTTTTTCTGTCCCTGTGCCACTACGACACCTTGTGTATCACCACTGCTTCAGAGAAATTATCACATAGGGTTAAATGCAGGGGCTCAGGAACTGCCTATTTGCGTTTGAATCCTAACTCTGCCATTGCCTAGCCATGATGCTTTCAAAGAGACTCACAATCTCTTCGTGCCCCAGTTTCTTTCTAATTTGTAAAATGGTGAAAATAATTGTACCAAACTCATAGATGAAATTTTTGCCTGGCATATGACTGCTTAATAAAAGTTAGCTGTTATTTTTAGTTGTAGTATTAGTACTATTATTACTACTTATGATATCTGTTATGACATCTAGTAGGTCAGGCCACCTCAACTCTTTTCTTCTTCAAAATGGTCTTAACTATTATTGACCCTTTGCTCTTTCAAATGAATTTCAAGATTGGCTTATCATCTCATGAAAAAACCTGTTAAAAATTTAAATGTCATTACATTGATATATAGATTTATTTGAGTCTTCTTATCCATAAACTTGGTATACCTCTTTGTCTATTCAGTTCTTTTGTCAGAGAGTAATTTTGTAATTTATTCCACAAAAATCAATACATATTTGTTATATCTATTATTAGCACATTAGTTTGTTGTTATTATAAATGAGGTACTTTTTTTCTATTATTATCCTTGAATGAATTATATCTACTGTATAGAAATCCTATTATTATTTTTATGTTGATCCTATATTGAGCCACCTTGCTGAATGATTACTGATTCTAAGGTCTTTAGATTCTCATAGATTATTTATGTAAGTAGAATGATCAATTATATAAAAATACTGTTTTGTTTTTATCTTTCCAGTATGCACTTCATTATATTTTTCTTGTGTTAACTGAGACCCTTAACAGCATTAAAGAAGAATAGTGATAGCAAGCTTCCTTGTCTTGTTCTAACTCTACTGGTAACATTGTTAAGTTTTATTGTTTGATCCTTGTTATAGATTTTTGATAGGTAATACTTATCAAATTTAGGAAGTTCCCTTCTATTTCTAGTTAACTAAAAGTTTAAACATAATTGAATGTTAAATTTCATTAAATACTTTTTTACATGTATTGAGTTTATCATGAATTTTTTTTTCTTTATTTTGTTATATTGTGTAATGTATTAATAGATTTTCCAATGCTAAAACATCATTTCACTTCTAAGAATGCACTCTGGTGTTTCAAAGAAACACCTGGGTCTTTTCCTAAAGGACAAGAAATCTTAAGGTTCTTAAGCAATTATTATTATTATTATTATTATTATTATTATTATTATTTTAGTTCTTTGTATGTTAAGTTCATGATTTCTTTCATTTTTTGGCATTTCTACATTTTAAAAAATGAAACTTGTATAATAGTAGCAAAAGATATGAACAGTGGGTGGTGAAGAGGGTGAAAGTATTAGCTCTACTTATTTTAGACCATAAATTAAAAAGAACTTCCTACCAATGAAGGATTTCTGGGGTAAGTTGGTCCAGTGCCATAAATACCTTATTTGCTGAATAGGTGAATCATGCTGGCCATTTGTCTAAAATCCTGAATTATTTAGGAATCAGAGTCTTAATTGCTCCAGGTAACAGACATACTGCTTGTGAACGAGGAGGTCTTGTCTTGCTAGAAGCTGTCCTAGGTAGCACTAATAATGACTAGTATTGAGAAATGCATCTTTTCTTATTCTTTTCTTATTCTTTTGGAGACACTTTTGGTTTTTCTCTATTTTTATTTATCTTTGATAATCGTATCAGTTTTGACCTATATACATATAAAACCTTTTGTAGTTCTGATGCTCAGTAAAGAAACTGTGTTCTGCTCAATAATTAGATCTTCCATATTACCAAATGATTTCATTGTAATTGTTCTTGGTGGCAAAATGCCAGGTCAGTGTAGAAATATGATTTTGGTGGTCATCGAGCAGTCCCATTTCTGAATATCTGTCCTAGTTATATGCACACATTCTTACAATTACTGAGATGTTTCTGTACCAAAAGAACTACATATGAATAGTAACAACAATGTGATGCCCTGATATGTTGGATATTAAAAAGATTTCAGATATTGATTAAAACATGTAATGTTAGTTTGTCATCCAAGGCTTTGTGAACCAAATACCTTGTTCCAATGGGAAATGTGTTAACAAAGAGAATATTCTTTTCTCTTTCCCTCCTCATCATAGAGAACATAGGAAGAAAGATACCGAACTCCTGGGAGTTATCTCCTTGATTAACTGTGAAGTAATAAACATAGGAAAGCAGCAACAATTCATGAAGTTGGGTACTAAATCTTCACCTTTATGGCCTGTATTTGCCAACTGTCTCCATATTTGACAGATAAACTGCATCTGTGAATTTTAAGCTTCTCAGGTTACAGTTAAGATATGTAATTAGATTTTAAGATATACATCTTCCACCAAAACTTCTGCTAGAGGGGAGAAAAGCCAATTAAACCAGCATTACTCAGCTTCAAAACAAAACTTTAACTTGAAAATTAATGAAAGAACTTAACTAACGAGGACACCCCACTTGGGGCATATTATTCGGTGATGGAGGCTGTGCGCTCTGGGACAAAGGCTCTCCTTTGAAGGCTCAAGTCAGGAAGTTTGCTTGGTTAATAAAGCCAGTTCCTTTAAATATGTGGTTTGATGCAGGGACATTTGGAAATTAGTATTTTGAACATAGTTTTCTAAGCATTTTTACTTATTGGATGAAAGTTAGCTTTCTGAGAAATTGTTATTAGCACAGACAAGTCAATGAAGAGCTACTTTAGTGCTCTGAAGCAAAAAGACATTTCAACTGTGTAAAAAATCTTTGGACTTTGAAGGATTAATTCCAGGCTAAAAATACTTCCAATAATCATAATGGCTATGACAATAAAAGTAACTAATGTTTTCTGAGCAAATACCACATGCAAGCACTCCTTTAACAGTAAATAAGCATTAACTGATCTATACTCACAAAAGGCATACATGCTAGGTACGCTATCATTTTAGAACTAGGAACTGAGGTTCAGAAAAGTTGAGTAGTTTGCCCAAGGTTACCCAAATGTCTTCTTTGGCAGGTTAAATTCTTTCTCTTCCATGAATTGGAAACAGACTAGTTGATTATTACCTTTTATAAAATAGGCTTAATGCCCTTAAAAATAAAAGCTTTCTCGACTAATATAAAAAGAGAATTCAGGAAGACACTAGAAATGTCAGCTCATTAGGGTAATTATATATTTCATTGTTAAGAGGCACAGGAAATTCACATGGAATGAAGTTACTATATATCTTCAGAAAGATTTTAATCAGGCAGATCAAATGAATACATGAAGAATTACTTGTATATGTGAGGAATACATACGGAAGTAATTGAAAAACAAAATGTCAACAAATACAAAGTAGGAAAATGCTTAGAATTAAACTCTGGTTCCCCTCTGGACCACATTTTTATCAGCCATAAAACCATGGGGGTTGGAGGACAACTACTTCCCTTAAAGGTTTCTTTCTGCTCATGAACTTAAGTCGGTGATTCTGATGAGTGCTTATGAACAAATCCATGTGGAGAACACAGCAAGTGCTATGTGCCGGCTGAACAAAGCAAAGTGGGGCTGATCATTAAAGGTCTCCTGGAAGCGACCTTTGAACCACATCCAAAGAAGGTGAGAAATGCTCATTCGTTTAGAAGGGCTGGGGGCACATTCTGTTTGGGGGATAAGACAGAGTAAGGATACTGATCAACTGGAGAAAGAGTGAAAAAAAATAGCAAATGTAAAGAAAGGAGCAGGATTGGCAGATTGAATTAATTTTTCTAAAGTAAGTGGCTTAGAAAAATTGCAGGAAGAAGTTGATAAAGACCACATTTAAATTACTGGGAATCTATTTTTTTTTAACAGCTTCAGTGCCAGAACACCTGAATTAGAAACTCTGAGAGTAGGACATTTTTTAAAAAACAGTTTTATTAAATTATGTAATTCACCCATTTAAAGTGCATAATTCAGTGATTTTAGTATATTCAGAGTTGTACAATGATCATCACAATCAATTTTAGAACATTTTAATCACACCCCCAAGAAACTGAATTTATTTACAGTCACTCCCCAATACTCCTAACCCACCTCCAAACAATAACCTGCTTTCTGTCTGCATAGATTTGCTTAATATGAATATTTTTAGATCGATGAAATCATACAATATGTGGCCTTTTATGACTGGCTTCTTTTACTTAGCATAATGTTTTCAAGGTTCATCCACCCTGTGTTATGTATCAGCCATTTTCTATAATGGAAAAATGTTCCATTATATGGATGTATACATTAATACATTTATTTATTCATTTATTAGTTAATGGATATGTGGGTTGTTTCCAGTTTGGGACTATTATGAATACTCATGTAGAAGTTTTTGTGTGAACATATGTTTTTATTTCTCTTGGATATATACCTAGAACTGGAATTGCTGGGTCACATGCTAACTCTATGTTTAACATTTTTGAAAAACAACTAGACTTTTTCAGAGCAGCTGTGCCATTTTACATCTGCAGCAGAAATGCATGAGGGTTCCAGATTCTCCATCATTTCCAACACTTGTTAATATCTATCTTTTTTGATAATAGTCATCTTAGTGGGTATGTAGTGGTATCACCTTGTGGATTCGATTTGCATTTCTCTGATGCCTAATAATGTTAAACGTCTTTTCATGTGCTTATTGGTCATTTGTATGCCTTCTTTAGAGAAATGTCTATTCAAATCCTTTGCTCATTTTTCAATGGGTTATATGTCTTTTTGTTATTGAATTGTAATAATTCTTTATATATTTTAGATACAAGTCCTTTATCAAATATATAATTTGCAAATATTTTCTCCCATTCTGTGGATTTTCTTTTTATTTTCTTGACAGTGTCCTTTTAAGTATATTTTTAATTTTGATAAAATCCAATTTACCTATTATTCCTTTCATCATTTGTACTTTTGCTATTATTATATCTAAGAGCACTTTGCCTAAACCAAGGGCAGGAATATTTACTCTTGTATTTATTTTTAAGAATTTTGTAGTTTTAGCTTTTACGTTTAGATCTACAATCAATTTTTAGTTAGTTTTTTGGTAAGATGTGAGGAACTCTATTCTGTTTCATGTAGACATCCAATTGTCTTGGCGCTCTTGTCAAAAATGACTTGATCATAAGAGTGAATTTTGAAATCAAATATTGTCAGTCCTCTAACATTTTTTCTTCTCTTACAGAAATGTTTTGGCTATTCTAGATCCCTTGATTTTTTATATGAATTTTAGGATTAGCCTATCAGTAGGACATGGGCTTCTTAAAACTTCCCAGGTGATTCTAATGTGTAGTAAGCATTGCAAACAACTGACATAGGACTGAAAGAGAGGCAAATAACATTTATTGATCAACTACTATGCATTTAGCTTCTGCACTAGATGCCTTATTATTTTTAATTACTTGATCCTCACAGTAACCCTATTAGACAAACACTATAATAACTGATCACAGGTAATAAATCTGAGTCTATAAAAGGTTAATGTCAAGCCTGTCCATAGTTAGTAAGTAGTGATTTTGAAATTTAACTTAGGTTTTTGCATTAATTTTTCTAACTCCCCAAAAAATGTAGATCAGATAGGCTGGGAATTAACTCTTATGCTTCTGTAGCCTTTGTATCTCTATTATAACATTCATACTGTATTAGAATTATATGTATATTTCTTCCATTTGGAGAAGGGGATTGTGTGAGAGAGTTACAGCCAGAAACAAAGAAGTTAAGAAAATAAGTCCTGTTTGTTCATTATGGATGAACTATAATGGTGTATAGGAAGAACATGACAAAAGGAAGCTTGTTAGAATGAAGGAGCCATGGTGTTTTACAAAGGACAGGCTATGATAAATATTTCTACCAGTACACAGAACATGAATAAAAGAACGGCAATCTGCTGAGTGTTTAATAAAGCTAAATGCACTTAAAATACCTGGCTTCTGCGATTATTTTCTTTCCTGGTTTGTTCATCTATGTAAATACATTACTCTTAAATTATGTAGAGAAAGTATAAATACTATTTGTTTAACTATTGCTTTCCCAAATAATTATAAAAAATTTACAGCCATACATAAATCTCCTCAAATTATTTTACCTTGCTGATTCATGAAGTCTGAGACAAGAAACCATGATCATATGCAGTATTGTGGTGCTAAAGAATTTTGAGCATGAAATAAAATGAAGCTCTTAGATTTATGTATAAGAAAGATGATCTTTTTGATAAACGATGTTAGGATACCTGTATATCCACATAGAAAGGAATGAAGTTGGACCCCTGACTTCACACAATACACAAAAATTAACTAGGTGGATTATATACGTAAATATAGGAAATAAAACTACAAAACTCCTAGAAGATAAAAGAGGAGTAAATTTTCATGATCTTAGATTAGGCAGTGGTTTCTTATATTCTATACCAGGAACAAAAACAGCAACAACAAAATAGATAAACTGGACTTTATTAAAAAGTTAAAGTTTTGAACTTGAAAAAACACTTTCAAGAAAGTATGAAAAGACAACCCACAGAATAGGAGAAAATATTTGCAAATTATTTGTCTAATAAGGGACTTATATCTAAAATATATAAAAATTATTACAATTCAGTAACAAAAAGACAAAAAATTCAATTTTAAAAATGGGCAAAGGATTTTAGAGAACAGACGGTTCTCTAAAAAAGGATATATGAATGGTCATTGGCACATGAAAAATATTCAACAATATTATGCATCAGAGAAATGCAAATCAAACCCACCGTAAGATACCACTTCATACCCACTAGGATGACTGTTATCGAAAAGATAGATATTAAGTGTTGGCAAAGACTGAGAAACTGGAACTCTCCTACATTGCTATTAGGGATGTAAAATGGTGTTGCTGCTCTGGAAAATAGTCTGACAGTTTCTCAAAATGCTAAAGATACAGTTGTATATGAGCCAGTAATTTCACTCTAAGATAATGAAAACATATGTTCACCAAAAAACTTGTACATGAATGTTAACAGCAACATTATTCATAATAATCAAAAAGTGGAAACAACCCAAATGCCCATCAAGTGATGAATGAGTTAAAAAAATGTAAGAGAGATATATATAATATACATATATATAATATATATGTATATGTATAATATAGTGTGTGCGTACATATACACACACACCATAGAATATTATTTAGCAATAAAAAGTACCGAGAAATGTTCCAGCTTGGGTGAACATTGAAAACATTATGCTAAGTGAAAAAAGCCAGTAACAAAAGGCCACATATTATATATTTCATTTATATGTAATGTCCAGAATAGGCAAAACTATAGAGACAGGAAGGAGTTGTTCTAAAATTAAATTGTGCTAATTGATACACAACTCAGTGAATACACTAAAAAGCACTGAATTGAATAAGTGAACGAATAATATGATATGTAAGCTATATCACAAAAAAGCCATTTAAAAAAAAAAGTATTGTGTGAATATAGAAGATAGGATGTTAGAGGCTAAAACTGTAGATAAGGAAACAAGCACAAAAAAAATGTTAGTATAGTCTAAGGAAGTGATAAGCAGGGCTTGAACTAACTCGGTTGTAATGGGAATGATACAACAGGAACAAGTGCAGAATTATAACAAGGTAACTAGGCAGGTTATCCCAGCGTCATCCCTGATGGATGGTAACCATCACTTTATTTAAAAACACCCTGAGCTGAGGCCTCTGTCTGTCGTTTCCAATCCTCCAGCTGGCCTAGCTAGAGGATCATTTTAATTAACTTTATTGTTCAAGGGCAAGAGTCTCTTGTCTGCAACATTTACCCATTGTCTTTAATTCTGCCTTGTCAAAATAGACATGTTGCTATAATAACTTTGGAAAACTTTGTTTAGTAAATGATCAGGATCTGTTGCGGATTATAGAATGTATAAATGCTTTCCAACAAAGGTCTGAGAGATTAGTTCTCAAATTAGAATTCTATTTTTGAAAAGCTAAGCTGTTAATCAGCTGTGCAGATGAAGAGATCTAACCCCTATGTGGTTGTTGGACTGGTTCTCACACCATAAACACGTTTGAGCTTGCATAAAAGGCGTAGTATCCCCAATGATTTTACTGATGATTTTTACAGATTTTACTGATTTTATTGATGGCATCTTCCTATAATACTGAGAAGATACTATCAATACTCCTGACATTCAGCTTAATATCAAGATGTGACCCTTTTATGCAACCCAACAATATGTTTACATTACCCAGACAGAATTTTTCTCATAAGATTCCATTAAATATTTAACTAAGACTACTAAAGAAAAACACGACCAGCAACGTAGTTGTATCAAAATGGGAAATCAATTCGTTTTCAGTCTTGTTTGGCAACCCTCTCACTAAACCAGCGGGCGGGAGACAGGAGGAAAAGACGGAAGGGATATTAGGCCTGAGGCCAGAAATGAAATTAAATCTTTGTTGGTCCATCTACTTTACAATCTGCATCACTTTCCATATGCTGACAAAGGGACAAACTTGGAGAGGCATGTGCCTGATGCCGCTTTTTGTCTGGAGAAGCAGGAGGTATCTAGGAAGCCATGCTAATTGTTTCCAGAACTTTCTTTCAAATGTTACTCTTTTTACCCATATGATTTTCCTTGAGATTTTCTAAAGGAGGATGATATAAGGATTTCAAAGTCTCAGGCAACACCCTGATGACAAAGTTGGGCATATTTAGTAACCAATTTAACTTTCATGTTCTAAAGCAGTAGAATAACTATAATAAAAAATATTTTACATTTATTTATCACCATACAGTTACGAAGCATTTCACAAGCATTGTCTTATTTAATTTACCCAGCGGATAAAACTGTGCTTTTTAACTGTTCAATATATGTTTGTTTGAGTTTATTATGAGAAAATGAAGCTAAGATTTTTTTTCTCCATAGGAAAAAAAAAAAGACCATAGAATGGTTCTTAGCACAGCTTCCACAAGAGCACTCAGATATGGTTTTTTTTTTCTCCTTTCTGCCTTTCCATTTACTTCAGCTAACAATAAATATTCCTAATACCTTCAGCAAGAGTAGACAATAATAATACTTCCTCCGATTTTGTGCAAGAAGGATCCATTAAGCATTCCACATCCAGGGAGGAAAAGCAGACAGGAGGTATGGGAGTGAGCATATGATGAACTTGACCACATTCTTTTTCTTCAAAAAGGACAGTCATAGAAAGGAAGTAGGCTATCCTCTTCTGGTCTGCTAGTTTGCCGCTAATTAGACCGTAGACTTAATCTTACAGCATAGACTCTTACAGAAAACGAGAAAACCTGTTCTGATAAACTGAGTACCAGAGCATTAACAAGAAGCTAGTGAAACTTGAACATCAGGGCCCCTCACTTGCATCATCCCCTGTGGGAGGTAAAGAGATCACAGAAGAAAAGAAACTTAATCTTCAGGTGTCTAGTAATTTGTTGAGATTTATTTTTTCATTCTAAATACTTACGTTTGTAACTAATTTATATTTGTAATTTTATTTTTTCAAAAAGACCTTCACTCCACCCCACTGTTTCCCCCAATCACATGGGATTTAAGCCTCATGCCACATGGATCCACTCTTGCAGAGTACTTAATTCAAAATAATACTACAGCAAATAACTTCAGCCTTAAGAGCAAGGCCAGATTGGGATTAAATGCTAAACTAATTGTAAATCCACTAATGCTGAGACCAAACTAGTGAGATCAAAAAGTAACACATCAGATTCAAATATGCAAAGTAAATGTGGCATCTTTATTTTTCTGAAAATGAGCTAATCTTCATGAGTTTTCATCTTCCTTCTAAGTAGTATAGAAACTTCATCTTGACAGTGTGTTTCTTCTTTTTCTTTCTATTTAAAAATACTTCTTTCTGAAAAAATGCTTGGCCTTTTCAGAATTCTTCCCCTCCTGCTTTCTGTTCCCAAAGGTGGTGTCTGGGTAAATGGGAGTGGAGGGGTTCCCTTGGTGCTAGTGTCTGGGGGAAGAGGGCCTCTCTGATCTTATTGATGGAGCCTGTGTTTTTTTCTGGGCTCCTAATGACTCCAATGGAGGGCACACCTTCTTTAAAACGTATCACACATGCCATCCCCCGCTGTCTTCCAGAGTACAGGAGGAAGCTTCTGGATCCCCTCCACACCACATATGAGTTAAGGAAGATTCCAGAGCGCTAAACACAGGCCATTTCACTTTGGTGGGGCCACCTCATCAGTCTCCTCCCCATGTACAATCTTCTCCACTTCCCCAGGAGACATTAGGACCCAAGTCTTTCCATCTGCTTCCCCTAGCATCCTCTCCCTGTGTATTCCCCCTGAGGAATCCCTCAGAGAAAGAGGAGGCCTTTCCATTTTCTCTTTCTGTCTTGAATGGCCTCCCGCTACATCATATCCTCCTTCCAGGGACACTAAGCCTCGTAGCTCAGCTGAAATGGAAGAAAAGATGTCTTCTCTACATTATAGAAAAACATATCTGATTTGTGCTTCAGGCCTTGTTCTTCATGTGTTCACTGAAGCTAACAGAGTTGAGAAAGTCCTTTTAAGTTTTAGTAGAACTAGTTGTTCAAAACTGTCTTGCTGCCTATGCCGAAGATCTAGATATTTAGAGCTTCACATCAGCTGTCCCTTTACCTTCTTAGTCCAGCCCTCGCAATCCCAATCCTGAGGCAAATGGTTGCCTCCAGAACAGTATGGGGTGTGCACAAAGGGAAAAGCACTTTAGTATGTTTCAAAATGATTATCTCTGCCATAAGACTGTTAAGAGGACTTGTTTTTATATTTTCTTTTGAAAGTTTCTATTCTGAGCAATGTTGTATTTTTATTTTATTGCAGTTACTTTTCTAAGTGACAGTTGGTATTTTGATATCACTTAGAAACTAGTCAAGTAAAGTACGTAATTTCTAGTTGGTTAAAAAGATTTTGTTTTGGATTAGTAGATATTAGTTAATAGTGAATGACAGGTGCCATCTGGGTCCCTGGAGGCTAAATTCCAATCAGCAGGTAAAGTATCTTCCAGGTTCTGAGCCAAAATAGATAGATAGATAGATGATAGATGATAGATGATAGATAGATAGATAGATAGATAGATAGATGATAGATAGATAGATAGATAGATAGATAGATAGATAGATAGATAGATGATTGATAGATGATAGATTGATAGATGATAGATAGATAGAGATATATACATACATACATACATACATACATATATACATACATACATATCTCAGACATGACTTGATAGCTATAGCTATCTATCAATCATCTATCTATCTATATATCTCAGACATGACTTGATATATACAGCAGCTTTCAAAGGGGCCTGGCTTAACAACTAGAAGGTAAAGAGCAATTCATATTCAAAATGTACCAGTAATATAGAGATTATGGCAAGAACTTCCAAACTAGTCCTCCTGCTTCTACCCTCTCTCCCTAGTTTATTTTCTTCAAAGAAACCAGAAAGTTTCTTGTAAACTTAAATAACCTTCCAGTGGCTTCTCATCGACTCAGAGTAAAAGCTCAAGTTCTTTATAGTGTCCCAGCAGGTCCCCCACCTCTTTCCTCCTGCCTCTTCTCTCTCCGTTCCAGCCACACTGTCCTCCTTGCTGTTCCTCCGACCCTTCCACACACTCTTACCTATAGGACTTTCCAATTACCAAAGTCCTCTGCCCTGAGGTACTCTGCGCCTCATTCTCTCATTGCCTTCATACCCCGCTGAAATGTCTCCAGAAAGGTTTTGTTGGACCACATTAAATAACAGCTCTCTTCCTGCTTTACCCATCACTCTCTTTCTCTGACGCTGTTTTATTCTTCCTAGCACTTATTCGCATTGTCAGAATTCATTTTCTGTCTCTTTTCATTGGCAAGTACAGCATAGGGCATGAGTTGGGAGCTGCTTTGTCTATTGCTGAATGTCCAGCACCAAGAGTCGTACCTGGCACATGAGTAGACCATCAGTTGCAGTAACCTACTTATTCCAGTTTGCTTGGAAATTTCTCAGTTTTAGCAGGGAATATCATGCCCTTGGAATCCACTCTGTGCCACAAAATCTCAGACTATTAGTCACTCTACTCTCAATAAACAGTTGTTGAATGAAAGAAGAGAAAAAAGAAAAGAATGAAGATAGGGAAGGAAGTAGGGAGAGAACAAAAAAGGAAAGGAGAAAGAGAGAGAGGAAAAGAATATTAATATTTTCCTGTTATATATGTGGAAATCAAAAGAGATATTTTATACTGTTTTCAGAAGATGCCTGGATCAAATTAAATATGTTTTTTAAAGCTGTGGGACCCTCTTATTTGAGTTTTTGATGTTTCACAATACCATAACACATCTGATTGAAATTTCAATCCCAGGTTTAATATACTATGCACAGTGGTGTAGGCTCTATAATTATGCACATTCACGAGAGCAGTCATGCCCTTTCTTTTGCTATGACTAGCAAAGTATGTACCAACAAGAGAACAATAATCAAAGAAACAGAATGAGTACCAATTGTTATTTACTTGTGATACTTTACTAGAAAAACTCAAGCAAAATGACCGTTTCCAGTGATGTACTAAAAGTAACAAAGCAATGTTGTAAAATACTATTTTTTCTTTCCTTTTACACAATAAAATATTTTAAAGCTGCTCCACTAGCCAGCCACTCCACCAGTTGCCATAATATCCAAATGTAAAAATACTTAATAACATTGCAGTGCTAATTCCTTTGATATTTCAAAGATATCCTTTGAACAGCCCGAATAAAATCAAACTGATACTTAAGGGAAATAGATATCTCTTTTGCATTCTCATAGCATGGTCCTAAAAACCTTCTGTGTCTCTTCTTGGTGCATTGCAGTTATTTACTTTGAAAATTCTTAAGTCTTCCCAGGATGGGTGTGTAAATTTGTAATCAGCTTGTGGAATATGGTAAGGGAGGACCTGCCTTCCTAAGCTTGAATCTGTCGGTTGGGCATCAGAACCACAGGGTCTCTCTTAAGTATTTGTTTTATTTGACCTAAGCAAATAATTATCTCTCTGCCTCAATAGTTGCATCTGCATAATGAAAGTAAGGTTATTGCTGCTGGAGGTCTGACAGTGAGAGAAGAGGCTTTAGAAATTAAAGAAAGGAAAAAAATACACTTTAAACTCAAAACTAAACACATTTTATTTTTTCGTATCCCCCGTGTCTGGCAGAATGCCCATCTAACTCACTGGGGCATTAGGAGGTTGCTTATCTATTTTATGTCATCCCATCCTGTAAGCCACTCTTTGAAGCAGGTGTTATCACACCCTACTTGTAAATCTCAGAGAGGTTCAGTGGCTTACCCAAGATTAGACAGCTACATAGTAGTGGCATGATTCGAACCCTGCCCTTCCAGCTGTAGTCTGGCACTCATTCTAGGACACCTGTGCATTTTTCCAGTAATTGAACTGATTTACATGTTAAGGATTACACATTGTTTTAAGCCTGTCTACAGAAATGTTATGGAAGGTTTATGCCTAAGCCCTACTTCCGTTGGTGTGTGTACTTTCTTCCTGACACTCTCTTCTCAGACCATCTCTATCCCAGCCTGAGAGCTGTCTCTAAACCCTGTGCAGTCTCACTATAATTTAGAATCTCTGCAGGAGCCCCACTGCATTGAATCAATGCATGCATGGATTAACACCGGCTTCGACACACACAACCATTCTCCACCTACACTGGCACCTTTTACCCAACCAAACAATAGCAGACTGAGGAAGCAAGGGAAAGGCACAGTGAAAACACTGACACACCGTACATTACTTAGTGTGTAGCTGCATTAATGAGCCCTTGCCTCAAATCCCAGGTTTGGCAAGTGTACCTCAGCTCAAGTATCAAAGCAAAGTCATTTTGGGTGTGAGTGGAAACACCAGTAGTATTCGTTCCTGCACAAAACATTTCCTGGAACCCATTATAAAAGATTCGTTTTCCAAATGAGTTTTGTTAATTTAATTTATTTTGTTCTTTTTGCAGCTAGAAATCTAGAGGGAAAATGAGAAAAATACATGGGTTAAACTGCCCTGGGGGATGGCTTGCTTGGCCCCGGCACACAGAACAGGCCCTAATGAGTGCTGCTTGTCAAAAGATCTGATATGCGTTTTGCAGAGTAAAATAACTCCTTTTTTAGCAGTTGATCAACCATTCTCTAGGGAAATGAATGAAAAGCCATATATACTACTGTCTCTGCTGCCCAAACATACACTCATTTGAAGTGAAGGCAACAAAAACAATATAATAACAAATAATTTTAAAAATACCCATTTCTCTATTTTCAAGTTACATTTTCCTTCCCAGATATATTTTGCTGTATTGGTACAATGAGTCCAGTATATGCGAGAAGGAAATATTCCAGCCTGAAATGGATTTCAGCCTGGCCAAAATGAATTAATAGAAACATGGCAAGTCACTTATTTAACCTAACACAAGGGCTGCTATATTAACCTTGTGCGAGCTGAGACAACTAAAGAAAATTCTGTTTGTTCTGCTGCGAAATTAGCCCAGGCAAATCAAAACAAGACTCGTAGGAAAATCAAAATGACACGTTCAAAATAAAATCATGTTAATATGGGTTGCAAATGCAACTTTATTAGCAAGTCAACTTTAGGAGAAGTGCAGTCTGAATGTGAAACCTGATTGCTTGAAAAAAATATCACCCCTAAATAAATACTCTCCTAATAGAACTACAATTAAGAACACAAAGGACAGCATTTAGGGAGCTTCTTCCTACTTCTCACCCTGTACATTATTTATGGCTGCAGGTTAGGTTATACCCCCCAAATATCATATTTCTCACCAGAAACAGCACTGAGTAATTGGGTGCTGCAAGGCTTAATGTTCAATACTGAGTCATTTTGATTAGACCCATATTTTATCACTTGTGCTATTAGCATCAGAGGTTTTTTTAAGCCATAAAACTTCTCTGTGTTTTTGGATTCGATGTTCATAAAATTAAGGAAATCAATTTCTAACATGTGCTTTTCTGTGCAAGAATCTAGTGACTTGGCGTTTCATCCATGTCCGGGCCATCTGAATCACCAATCATTTTCTGTCTGAGGCTAGATGTGAACCCAATCCATTTTCTGTAATGAAGCAGCAAAGTTAAGAAGGGCTGGGCCATGCTAAATCAATATGAAAATTAAACCTTTATGGAATGTCTTTATAAATATCTTTATAAAATGTAAACCTTTATGAAATATTATTAAAAATGTATGTGTAGTAATAAGCAATTCTTCACCTGTGCTTTGGATCCTGTGGTCTCAGACTAAGGATCTTTATTTTGCTTCCCTCCCTCCTTCCTTCCTTCCTTTTATATCTTCAATTATTTTTCTGAACTGTTGACTTTTGTTTACGCAGCTTATGAAATTGCTTACTTCCATTCATTTTTTCTATTTTTAATATTTTCAATCCCATATTCTCCTCTGTTTACTGTGATAAAACTCTTCCATATATCATATTAAGCTACTTTGAAGAGGTGTGTACTTTTAGTGCTTCTCTCCCTAGATTTTCATTTACTTCTCTAACACATATAACTGGTTTTTCTCACTACCACACCAATAAACTACCAGTGACATCCTGTGTTGCCAAAGAACATTGACAATTTTGTTTGTTTGTTTTTATTTATCTCCCTAGGGCATTTGACACATTTCCCTTTATCAAACTACTTTCTTAACTTGCCTTGGGGAACACCACTTTCCTTCTTTTTTATCTCCTTTGAATTTTCTTCTTAATCCAGAAATACCATTCCCCTCTAGACTTTTTTCTTGGTTCTCTTCTTTTCAGTCTATGTGTAATCCTAGGCGACTCCACCTATGCCTATGTACCATGGCTTCAGATACCATATTTATGTTCATATTCTCAGTTTATGCCCACTAAGATCCAATACCAAAAATCAGTACCTACTAGACGTCTCTAATTCAATACCTTTGTAGACAACTAAAACTCAAAACTGTCTGAAATGACACATTCTCTTTTCTCCCAAAACCACTCCTTGGCTTATTTTCCTAAAGATGAGCAAAGATAATGCACATCCTTGTTTATGGACAAGGCTTCTTTCTACCTAAGCCTAAAGCCAAAAACTCAGTTACCTAATATTCTATTTCCTTGTCTTCCATATCCAATTTTACACCAAATCGTCTCTGTTTTACCTCATGTCTATACCCTTCTCCCCATCTTTTAATTGTCACGTCTCCACTGATTGTTAAAATATCTTCTGAATTATTATCTCTACTTCTGGTATGGTCTCCTCTAAAATCCAATCACATCACACCCCTGATTAAAATCTCTCAGTTCCCCACTGTATTAGTCAGGGTTTTTCTAGAGAAACAGAACTGATAGGAGATATAAATGTATAGATAGATATAGATATAGTTGCAGATATAATTTGTCATAAAGTATTGGCTCACACAAATATGGAGGTTGAAAGTGTTCTCCCCACCCCCAAATCTGCCATCTGCAAACCAAAGACCTAGGAAAAACAGATGGTGCAGTCTGAAATCTGAGACTTGGAGAACCAATGGTGTAGATTCCAAAATGAGTCTGAAGGCTTAAGAACCTGGAGTGCTGAGAAAGGTGATAGATGTCCTAGCTCAAACAATTAGTCAGGGGGTAAATTCAACCTTCCCCTGCCTTTTGTTCTATTCAAATCCTTAATAAGATTGGATAATGCCTACCAGCAGTGGGGAGGACAAGCCTTACTAAATCCACCAATTCAAATGCTAATCTCTTCCAGACACACCCTTATAAATACACCCAGAAATAATGTTAACCAGCTATCTGGGCACTTCTTAGCCCAGTCAAGTTGATACATAAAATTAACCATCACACCCACTATTTCTATTGTGTAGCTTCTCCAGGTATTCTTTTGTGGTTACCATGATGCTTCCATAAAATATCTTATAAGCAGATAACTTTATTAATATATAGAAACTATACACTTTTTTTTAATATTAGTTTCAGGTATACAGTACAATGGTTATATATTTATATAGTTTATGAAGTGATCCCCTGGATTACTCTAGCACCTGTCTGGCTCTACACAGCCATTACAATACTATTGACCATATTCCCTACACTGTACTCTATATCCCTGTGACTGTTTTGTAACTACTAATTTGTACTTCATCCCATCACCTTTTTCACCCATCTCTCCAATCCTCCTCCCTCTGGCAATCACCAGTTTGTCCTCTGTATCTGTGAGTCTGTTTTTGTTTAATTTATTCCTTTTGTTCTTTAGATTCCTCATATAAGTGAAATCATATGGTATTTATCTTTCTCTGATTTATTTCACTCAGAATAATATCCTCTAGATCTAACCATGTTGTTGCAAATGGTAATATTTCATTTCTTATGGCTGTGTAATATTCCATCGAATATATGTCCCATAACTTCTTTATTCAATGTCTATTGTTGGGCACTTAGGTTGCTTCCATATCTTGGCTATTGTGAATAGCACTACAGTGAACATAGGAGTGCATAGATCTTTACAAATTCGTGTTTTGGTTTTCTTTGGATAAATACCCAGAAGTACAATTGCTGGGTCAAATGGTAGTTCTGTTTAATTTTTTGAGGAACCTCCAAACTGTTTTCCATAGTGGCTGTACCATTTTGCAGTCTCACCAACAGTATACAAGGGTTCCCTTTTCTCCATATCTTCACCAACACTTGTTTTTTGATTTATTGATGATAGCCATTCTGACAGGTATGAGGAAAAACTCTACACTTTCACCTCTCCGCCTCTACATTATATGTTATAAATATCACATTTTGCATATATTTATATTATATTTTCATTAACATAACTTTACTTATAGTTATCTATAATACTTTTATCTTTTACTTTTTTGAGTAAAATTAAAAGCAATTTATCTGTCATTACAGTAATATAGTATTCTGTGTTTATTTATATATTTACCTTTACCAGTGAGTGTCCTACTTTCTTATGCTATCCTGTTACTGTTTAGCATCTTTGTTTTTCAGCTTGAAGAATTCTTTTAGCGTTTCTTATCAAGCAGGACTAATGGTGTTTAACTTTCTTAGCTTTTATTTGTCTAAGAAAGTCTTTATCTCTCCTTTATTTTTGAAGGATGCTTTTGCCAGGGATAGTATTCTTGGCTGGCAGGTTATTTTTTTTTTTTTTTCCTTTTAGCACTTTGAATATATCATCATGCACTCTTCTAGCATGTAAGGTTTTTTTGTGAAAAATCCGGGGATGGTCGCATGATGGGGAGTGGGGGTGTTCCTTGTATATGGCAAATCCATTTTCTCTTACTGCTTTCAAAACTGTCTTTGACTTTTGACCATTTGATTATAATGTGTCTTGGTGTGAGTTTATTTGAGTTTATCTTTTTTATGTTCCTTTCAGATTCCCGGATCTGGATGTCTATTTCTTCCTCATATTTGGGAAGTTTTTAACTAGTACTTCTTTGAACAAGCTGTCTGTCTGTCTGTCTCTCTCTCTCTCAGTCTCTCTCTCTCTTCTCCTAGATAATATACACATTACACTTCATACCGTAATGTGTATATTGGTCTGATTATACTGTCCCATAAGTCCTTTGAGCTATCTTCACTCTTTTTCATTCTTTTTTCTTGTTGTACACCCACTATTTCTAGACCCTAGTTTAGCAGATGAGACTTTTCTAGAACCCATCCCGCATAGTTCCCTCTCATCTCTACAGTTACACCAAACTACTTTTATTTTCATAAGTACATTATGTTTTGTTTTGTTTTATTTTTCACCACTCTGTGCCTTTGTGTTGCCCTGGAGTAACTTCCTATATCCAAACCACCGCCCACCCCGTTTTGTAGTTATCTCCTACTTATTCTTTAAACATTAGATCTATAATTTAGACTCCCCTTCTCCAGTTTACATACCCTTCTCTTGGCACTTACTAAACTTCACTCTAGTCATTACTGGTAACATTTTACTTGCCCTCATATTCCATGAGCTTATCATGATACCTATCTCTTGTTAGATGTTCAGTAAATGTTTTTAGGATAAATGAACGAATTAGTGAAAGTGAATGCATGACTGGGCTACCTCTACATCCATCTATTTTTAAAAGAGATAACTTAGACATTTATAAAAGCCAGTAATCCTTGTCTAGTTGAAGGATTTTTACAGCCATGATTTTATCAAAGGTTGTAGAACTGGATCCTCTTTCTTTTAGAAAACCATGTTTTGTTAGGGAACTATGCTGAATTCTTTACCTCCATTAACCTCTATTTTAAACCTTCAGAGCACTAGAAGTATTTACTATCTTATAAATGCAAACATTTCTTTTTCCTGGATAAAAGAATAGAAATGGATAGCTAGAATTGTACATAAGAAAAGAATTCCCACTGTGCCTGAGTGAATTGGTGCTCTTTGTTTGCTATATATAAAGAGTGACTGAATTCCTTATCACCCTGTTATGTATGTCTTAATTCAAAACCAGTGTGGTAGTCACTGTATTTTGTACTACTATTTTGTTCTGATGGTTTGTAAGGTAATGACTTATTTAACACCCACATGAGTTTTCTTAATTCTCTTACTAAAAAAAAAAAAGAGAGAGAGAGAGAGAAGTGCCCATGTTCCCTTGTATTAACTCTCTTAGCAGGAATGATTGCCCTTTTAATCAAAATAATGATAACATCACTTTGTATATTCTGTCATTCTCATGTGTTAGGTTTTTTTATTAGGTAAGTTATAGCTTTCTCATGGGAAAATAATCCTTTAAAGTTCAACAAAAACATCAGCCAGAATTGTGCTATAATTCCTTTTTTTTTTTTTTTTTAATGTTTGAGCAACTAACTGGTAGATTGGCTTTACAGTTTTATATGTGAACTATTTTTTTCTTACCTATTTCAGTAGTATCTGAGCATCTCATTCATTTTTTAAACAAGACAATGATATTCTTTTAACCATGTAACATGCCTTTACCTCTTTTCATAAAAAAGAAAATAGGTGACTTTGAGGTGACTGAAATAGTGCCTGGCACAGAGTAAGTGCTATTAATTGCTCAAAAAATGTCATATGAGTGAATGAACTCAAATCTAGGTAAACATGAGAATAAAGAAAATATAAGAATGAGGCTGTGATTAGTAGTTTTTTATTTGTTTGTTTTCATATCCATCACCTCCTGGTAGTTTCCCAAGAATAGTTAATTGTCCATGCGACAAGGACTTTATATCCTTATGTCACCTGTCTCTACTCCCTTTCTCTACCAGTTTTTGAAACAATTTTACCAGATCACCAGATGCACACTGTTAGCTACTGAAGAATCTCTTGTCTGTCTCTTTAGCTTCTCCATAAATACACACATTTCTTCATTTGTTCTTAAGGCAATGCTGCATGTGTAATCATGTGTGAATCTTTATTGAACACTTATGGAATGAGCCACCTGTTCTTACAAATTAGCTGAGTTCTCAAGAAGGCCCAAATTAGTGAATTAGTTGATGAAGGAAATTTGTTGCCGAGACAGCAGGCAGCTAAGGAATTTTTCAGCTTGTCAAAAGTATTGTTAGTCTTGCAACTTGGCAAAGAGACAAGAGATACCATTTTGAACAATTCTAGGTAGTGACTTAGTGCCTAAAACTCACTAGAGAAGAAAAAGAAATTGCTTGTCTTATCAGTTAAGAGAAGCTTTGCTGATCTCAGACCACAGCCCAGAAAGTTAACTAAGTTTTGTAGAAGTGGATAATTTTTTCTCCATGATCGATGTGGCTAGATTAGAAGTGTGTTGCCAGGGGAGTCATGGGGAAATGGGCTTTATCATTTAGTTGTAATTCTGGCTGAAGGCAATGCTGAGCAAACCTCAGAAGACACATGGCCAGGTCTCATCCAGGAAGCATGCAAGGCACCTGACGATTCCTACAGGCACTTTTTTAAAGCAATTTCTAGTCCTGTGAGTGAAACTGCCTTTCGGGTTCTCTTGCAAGCATCTATTTACTTGTTGAAACATCAAAGGCAATATGAATCCTCTGTCAGGTCATTGTGTCACCTCCTCCTCCTTCCACACTACAAAACCTGCTGTTGGTTGGCATGCAGCATCAACCATCACATTTATTTATTTGTTTATTTGTTTGTTTATAGTTTAATAATATATTTAATTTAACACTATATATACAAAATGTTGAAATAAGTCAGAAAGAGAAAGACATCACATATATTTTAAACACCACCCAGAGGCAGTGTTTTTATTTCCAAGAAAGCAGGGCTCAGCATATGAATTACACAGTAGTGGGCAACTCAAGGTTGGACCTTACCCTGATCCAAAGAGTCTAAGTGTTCAACTTGTTCGCTGCCAAGATCTTTGTGTGACTATGTGACCTAGGTCATATTGCTTACGCTTCATCCACACAGAGAAGAAGGAAAAACATCCATTTGACTCTATGTATATAAAGGTATGGGCCAGGTTTGTATGAAGGTATGCCCAACGTGGCGTCTTCTTCACTTTTCCTCTCCTTTTATTTTTGTGTCATACTGGTAATAAAAGTACATTATAGAAAAATTATTAAAAATGGAATAGCATAAAGGAAAAAAGACAGTTATAGTTTGCCTATTAGGTGTAAATACTGTCAACATTTTTTTATTTGTCCTCTGGTCTTATAGTTAGTTCTAGGAAATAATGAGTGGCCTGATTCTGTTCTTTGAGTACTTAGAGCAATTATGAGTAGGAATGGGTGGGTGGCAAGGGCTGTAGAGAAGGATCCAAGGCAAATATTTGCTTGAGACAGATACCTCTATTTTTTTTTCCTGTCTTCTTGGAAAGAAAATGCTCATCATTTAATAAATATTAATGGAACACCTGTTATGTACCAAGCCCTATTTTAGATACTAAGAATGCTACAATGATTAAGACGAAAATGCCTTGTAGAAGTTGTAATCTATGGAAAGTGGGGGAGAAAGGTAGAAAAACCCAATTCAGAACTTCAAAATCCAACAAATAATTTGTACCAAAACAGTTCTAAATAAGCATTTACAGGACCTGGTATCTGGCATAGTTCTGAACAACGATGTGTTAAATTCGTGATCAGGAATTTTGATCTAACCTGTGTGTCTGAAATAGTGGATTACATAAAAATGAGACAGTCATATCAGTCTTATTTCTAGATGATATTCTATACCCTTTTGACAATTATTTAAGTTTGCATATAGATAAAATTTATCATCGCGAGTCAAATCTATTAGGCTCATAGAATCTCAGATGGAAGAGATGTGAATATTATGTTGTCTGCCCCCTCCATTCCTACATACTCTACATGCCTGTTTCCCATGGCTGAATTCTCTCCCCAGCATATTAAACGGTAGTTACTCACCTCTTTTTGAAATCTCCAGGCACAAGACGCTCTCTCCTTCCTGAGGCAGCCATTTCACCAGCCAGTAGCTCTAGTTTTAAAAATAATCATCCTTATATGAAGCTGAACTCAATGACCTCTAGTTTCTTCTGTTGAAAGTAATGTGCAAGTCTCAGGAACTGTCTCAGGCAGTGGAGTTAAGCCATGACTTTATTTCTTTCTCAAGCTTCAAAAGTCAACCAGGCAGGAAGAGCCCTGAAAGTGTCTAAGGTGCTAAACAATCTTCCATAAAACAATGAAGAACATAACGGAGTGGATAAGGAAACACCTGTGGTATATGGAAGGACTAGGGGTGAGGTGATCTGACTTTGACAGCTGTCACTACTTTGTTAGCAGGGATGATTTTATCTAACATTGGTACCTTCCGCCCTCACTGATCTATATGTGGCCTGCCTCAACCCATATGCTAAGGCACAGAAGTTGATTGTCTAAGCTCTACACAGACTCTTCTTTGGTCAAGGGTATCTAAATAGCTGAATTATTTGAGTAGGAACTCTGAATGTGAAATTACAATTTTAAACAGCCCAAATACCCATTTTTATAGCTGAGAAGAGACACTAACATGCAGGGTATGCCATCACAAAGAAACCACTGGTGAAGTTTCTTGGTTAGATTCATAACACAAGTTTATCTTTGTGTGCAGAGGAAATGGAAATCCACTATAATTACTAATGGAAGGATAATAATTTGGGGGCTTCTTTCCAATATCAATTGCAAACACACTAACAATTTCATTTTAAAAATAAAACAATTGAGTTTTCTCTTCATCTTGTGATTTCCAGTAGCACCTAAAAACTGCCATATCTTCTGCCCTTTGTGGCCAATCAGAAAGAGGACAGACTATTCATTAATTGCATTATCGATTCATTCACCAAACATATACTGAGAACCTAGGTTGTATTAGATACTTTCATTGTGCTGAGGATTTATAGACCAATCAGTTAGAACATTCTCCCATTGCCCAAAGGAGCTCATGGAACAGTCAAGTAAACAGATAAGTTATTTTAGAGAAATGCACAAGATATGAAAGATTTATGTGAGACATGTTCCCGAGAACAAGTCAGAGTTACTGAGAAGAAGAGATAGGACATTCCAGACATCGTTGGCAAAGGTTTGTGCATCATCTGATGGTAGTGCAGAGCCACTGAAGAGTTTGAAGGAAGGGAATAATAATAGCAGATTTGTGCTTTAGAGCAATCATTTGGTCTACAGTGTGTAAGAACAAATGGGAATAAGGCTAAGGCAAGGAAGGCAGGTGGAACTAAGAATGGATTACTACCTATGTGCTATCATCTCAGTGAGAAATAATGAGAGACTAAAATAAAGTAGTAGAGGGTCGGCTGATTGGAGCTAACTGGGTTAGAAGATATCCACAAGAGAGATTTGATGGTAACTAAATATAGGAGTGGGGAAGACATCAAGAATAACTGGCAGGTTTTTGACTTAGGGAGTTAAGGGGGTTGCCCCCACAAACACAGGTAAGGACAAGGAAAGAGTGGCATACTGAAATCTTCAGGGAAGAGCAAGGACATGCTCACTGATGATGGTGTTCATGTACCAGAGTCTAGGAACTTTTCTCCAGTTATGGAACTTATGGAAGCCCACATAGTAAATAACTGGCATCTTTTCTTTGAAACATCAAGCTTTCCTTTTTTAAATAAGAGATCCTGTTTAAAAGCTGTATGTCAGACCCCATATGGGGCTCTAAAATCTAATTTTACTTAAGGACTCCAAGGCACAGAGGCTAGCCAAGGATCTGAGAAGATATCAAATAAAAACCTTGGAACCAATGGAAAGCAATTTTCATAATTAGGAGAAACGCAGTACCCCATATATCATCGTTAGTCTGAGACAAGGAACAGAAGGTTTGGGGGTGGAGGATGGTTTCTCTAAACAGGGAACAGGTGGCCAGTATAGTCAGGGCCATCTAGGGAAACCTTAGGCAACTCTGCTCAAAGAATTTCTCTGCTTCTCCCCCCGAGATCGTCAGATGCAAGAACAGGATTATTAGCTATTTAGCAATGGATATTTTTCTTCATGTTGGTGCTTTTATTCTTACAGCAACACAGGCAAAGGCCAAGAGATAGAACTTAATGGATCCAATAGACACTATGGAAAATGAAGTGTTTTTGTATCTCCTGATAAACCAAAGTTTGGATCGCAGAATGTCGAAAAAAAAAAAAAAGGCTCTCATTTGAATTGCTTCCTGCAAAGTTAATTGTTTGCTCCCAATCCATAATTAATGATGGCTTTCCCTTGCTACATTTAAACCAAGGAGTCCGCAGTCTAATTTGGTGGAAACTAGAAATAAAAAGATGATAACACCCAAGAAGAACTGAAATAGTCTTCCAAGGCACAGGCTGTGCAAATGTCTCTAGCTTACAAAAGAAATATCACTCACACCTTAGAGCTTGTCTTGTAGACTTAGTTTCATAAAACTTTCATAACGCTGGAATGTACAGGTGACATGTTAGAAGAAATGCCAGAAAGATGAGTTCTAGAGCCTGATTAACCATTTTTACAGTAGTCTCAAGGAACAAGGATTCTCATAGCTGAAGGAGTCGATTACATGTGTAACTAATTCCTTTTAGTCTGTGTGTGTGTGTGTGTGTGTGTGTGTGTGTGATGTATATTCCTCTGAAACTACCATTCACATTCATTATCTGGAGGCTGGAAGTTCCATTACGGACCTAGTAGGATCTCTTACCTGTGAGGGTTGTCCCTCCCTCTGTAGCTATCAAAATTCTATCCTCTTCTGTATCCTGTTCAAGCCCTAACTCTTCATCTCTTCTTCATGGATCAATGTCCTTTTCCAGATCACTATAGATGTCCTTGATTTCCTGTCTCCATGAACTACTTAGAGTCTGTGATATAACACATTGTAAGCATCCTGTTTGATAGATTGTTCGGTAACAGTTACTCTGCACTCCCTACCTAGACTGTGAGACCAAAACTGGTTCTGACATTACTTCTCCACTTCCTCAATGTCTAGTATACAGGTATACATGTAATGTTGGTTGATTAAACAGCAACTGCCAAAATCAACACCAATACCACCACAACCACCACCACCCGGAAGGAAGGAAGGAAGGAAGGAAGGAAGGAAGGAAGGAAGGAAGGAAGGAAGGAAGGAAGGAGGGAAGGAGGGAAGGAAAGATGGAAGGAAGGATGGAAGGGAAACAAAACAAATTTTTATTTCTACAGTTCAAAGATTAAAATTGTGGCTTTATGCAAAGTTATTTTCTTTTGTTGACTTGATGCAAAATTATTTAGCTATGATGGCAAAAAGAGGAGAAATTGTTTCATGTAAATATTTTTAAAGGTTTTCTGCTTTCTAATCTGTTTTGTTATATCAATTTGTCCCCACTGAATCTTATTCAAACAAAACATGTTCATCTTCCCATTACTGTGATTTTGATTACAAGAGTATAGGTGGAGTGCTTTATGATTCCTCCAAGGGAATTGTTTTGTAGAAAAGGCCACCTTAGGTTTCCATCACCACTGTGTCCTTCTGCTGGGAAGGTAACCTTTAGCAAAAGGTATGGCCTCTTAATCTTTTAGTGGAAATGGCACTTGTGAAAATGGAGGCTGATAGTATTTTGGCTCACTAATTCATGCCATGTGGGCCAAAATTAAAGCATTAAAATTTCATAGATATAATATCATTTATAAATCATGTCATAAAAACATTTAGTTCCCATAGAGCTTGAGAACTGGGCATGTCTTCCTCCAGCTGTTGCTTAAAGTTCACTACAAGCACACCAGTATTTATCGAAAATAAAAGTTGTGGTAAATGGGAAATATTTCCCAGTGACACCTTCAAATCATCTAGGTGCTGTCTTCTCCTCCCCGTACACACATGACCCCCATTAATAATAGCAATGGGAACTGCAGGCATGCCTCAGTGCAATGACAGAGAACAACGGAGCTGTATTCACAGAGCACGCAGTTCTGGGAGGGCAGCTTTCTGACTTTTTATGACCTTATTCTGTTTAGATGGAGAAAGAGACTATTTATCACTTTCTCCAAGTTTCTCTTCTATAAAATTTCAATATGTTTAGGTGGTGAGGACAGTAAACTAATTAAGTAGATGGTCAACATTTGCCACATTTCAAAAAATGACAGATGCTTCTTTTTGCCATTTAGCCTTAGAAAGGAGATAGGGAGTTGATAATTGTTTAAGTTACAGAAATAATTTGCCCTAGTTTACTAGTCAGCTTTTTAAAATTATCTTTGGCTACGCTTGGATAAAATCCTTTTGTGGTTTTGAAATGGTGGAAATTAGAATAGCCACATTGAGGTGTTTCTGGGAGGTACATGACACGTGTTTGTCTGGCTTGCAGATGCTAATGGATATATAATCACATTTTCCAACCATAAAACCCCTGTTGGTAAAACACTTTTATCTGCAATAATCCACTACTTTCTTGAAACATGCTAATTTGCTCTAATAATGCAGGACCCCTTAAGGGTTTCTCTGTTGTGTAAACAAATAGTTGTGGTAAGCTATCAGACATGAGAGGCCATTATATAATAAACTGGACTTTGTTGCTTTTCAGGAATTTGTTGAAGGGAGTTGTTTTGTTTTAATTTCATTTGTTTAATGTGTTAGCAGATCACAGTATATTATAAAGATGGATGCTTTGACATTTGATATGAAAAGTAGGTGAACCATATTTTTATTTCTTGATTTGTTGCATTGGAGAAGATTCTCTATTTATTCAGTTTTAAAGATCAGCCCCAGGAAAGTTGGAGCTATTCTGAAGTGTGAATTTCTACATTTAATGCATGGTCTCCAGGCTGAAATATACATAGACACAGACGTCTGATAGTGTAGAATTATTTCCTTTAATCTTTCAGGCACAGTGTCTGCATGCTCATTCAATGAACACACTTTGTACACATTACCTACCCATGCCACCAATGTCATTTGTCTGGTACATAATCTATAATGTGTTTTTGTGCTAATTGAAATATGGGTTTGTTTTCAATCTGATCTCAGCCTTGCAACAAAGCTAAAAACTGTCAGGCAGAAAATCAAAATATGTGGCTGCATATATACCTATGCGCAACACACGTTTGAGTGTAAGTGGATATACATATATTCTATGCAAATGTACCAAGAGATTTTCCATTTTCTTTCCATCGTGTTTATATATTTATATATATGTATTGCTTCCATGTGGACATAGCTCTGGCTCTGAGAAAACCAGACCATTAGATGTATGGTAACTTGATTGGAAAACCTGAAACTGTTTAAATTAGCCAGTTCCTTCTGGACTTTGCGGGTATATGAGTTTGTATGTCCATTAATTTTTTTTCCTTTTTGATTTCTATTCCAAACATATACAAACATGAACAGAGTACTTAAATGAATCTCCACATGTTCATCACCAGCCCCAACAAACATTAAATCATTGGTCAACCCTGATGCATCTCCACCATTAGCCACATCTCCCCAGCCCCACCCTCTGAGGCAAGTCCAATATAATATTACTTATATTATTTCATATCTAAATATTTTAGTACTTCTAAAAGATAAAAACTCTTTTTATATGTGATCAAAGTGCCAATATCACACTAAAAAAATTGACCATACTTCTTCATATCATCAAATGTCCAGTGTTTACATCTCCAATAATCTCATAATAAGTGATGTAAATATTTATACTTAAAAAAAATCAGGATCTAAATAAAGTGTATATATTGAAATTGATTTATATGTTTTTAAGACTTTTAAAAATAGGTGCTCACCTCCTTTTCTTTTTCTTGCAGTTCCTTTGTTGAAGGTACTTGGCTGTTTGTCCTGTAGCTTCTCACAGCCTAGCTTTTGCTGATTGTTTAGTTTAGTTTAATGTGCTCTTTGTCCTTTTATTTTCTGTCTTTAATAGTTGGATCTAGAGATTTGGTCATATTCAGATCTGATTTTTTTGACAACTACATGTCTGATATTATCTACTTAATAAAAGGCATATAATATCTAGTATTTTTTGTAGATGTTAGCTATTGGTGTTCAATACCAGATTCAATAATTCATTAGAGAATACAAAATGATGTTCTTATTTTCTCATGCATTCTTCATTTATTATATGTAATGTTTCTATAATTTAAGAAATCCCTGTATTACTCTTTGATTAACAATTGAACTATTAGTGTAAAAAAAGGAGGGTAAAGTATCGATTCTTTTATTTATAGTTGTCAGAATAATGATTTACCTCCCTGGCATTCTTCATTAGTGCCCAATAATTATTTTTTCAATATCATAAGAACACATGAATATAAAATCTATTGAAGTATTTTAATCTATTGTTATTATTATCATTATTGATGCTGAAATTGTCCCATCTCTGGCCAATAAAAGCCTCTTTTTTTGGACACTTTCACGTCCACTCTTACCTCTGTTTGCGAGATTGTATCCCAGAGACTTTGGAAATGAGCTCCTCCCTCTTCCTTTTACTTAGCATACCCTTTCTATCTCATGCTCATTCCAGGTGTTCTGTCACATGATTTGAATTTTGGGTTAGCTTCTCAACGAGCTAAATTTTAAACGTAAAGTTCTCAGATACACAAAATGCCAGAACACATTATTTTTCAACAACCTGTCTTACTCTTCTCATATTTTCACCTTATCTTAGAGAACCCAATTCACCTGATGTTTAGAATTCTTGTTTTTTTGGTGGTCTCTTAGCCCCAGACTACAAATGCTGTGCACTCTATGTCTCCTTCATCACTGCCTGTTACATGGTAGCCACTGAAATACTTGTTAAATGAATCAATGACTGAAAGAACAAAGTTAAAAATGAACCAACCCATGATCTCCTTTTACTTTTAGGAATAGATCCAGTTTTAGATATTATGTGCAAAACTGAGCACATTAGCTGATAGGAGAAAGTTGATATTGCACAAACAGGATGAGAGAGGATTTCCTGAGTCATTTGTGGGGGAGGGCTTCAACTGAAAACTGTCCCTTGAATGGAAAAGCATTCCCTGTGCAGACTTTTATACACTAATTTTTACAAGCATCAAAGTAAGACACATGCTTCGGAGTGTTATGGGATTTTGTGTCAAGAGGCTGAAATAATTGAGTGAATCTGAAGGGGGTGGAGTGTCATAGAATTATGGTTGTTTTACCCATTTCTTCCTATCTGTTTAGGTGATTTATCTGTTCTGATTTTCCTCAATTGTTTAGTGCTGAGATTTCATGGAAATAGGTGTTCTAAAAGCCACTAAATATTGTTTTTTAATTACCTCACGGCCTCAAAGGAACAAGTAATCCTCATCTTCTTTTTATTGGCACTAAAATTCTCTATAACTACCAGCTCCCATAAAGATCGTTCTTTTTAAAGCCTTGTTTCTTCCTAAGGAATGTTGATTTTCTAGATAGATCACTGCAGAATGGAGTCAGGCAAAAAATAATCATTGTTATTCAAGTCAGTGCTTCACAATATATCCGGGTGCTAAGAGCCACTCTAATTGAAAAAGGTCCGTATGTTATAATAAAATTATTTATCTCCAGACAAGAAAAGCAGTAATTTTATATGTCATGTGTCAGTGCTGACATATACACAGGAGAGACATACAGTTGGAGAGCAATGGTAGCAGTTTGTTGTGCACTTACTAAATTCATGCTTGCTACATGTCTTGTTCCTTAATCCAGCAGTTTACATTCAATTTTTTTATTGCACTTGCTCTAAAGGTAAATAATTGATGAGCATTTAATCTCAATAAATTAGGTTGAACCATAAAAAATTTACATTTGGTAGGTCAAAAATATTTGAAAATTCAGTTTTCTCTTTGTATTTATTATTTAAAAATGTGCACATATGTGCTATAATCACTAATATACCAAGGCATAACTCTTAGGGTGAGGGTCAGTAATGTAGTAGCTATAAATCTGTATCATATAATCTGAGTAATTTCTGAATTGTTAGTTCTGATCAGATCATCACTGTTTTTATTCTGGTACTGTGGTTGGCTGGAAGCTTGATCTAGGAGGGCGAAGTGCTAAGTTCTGCCAGTTTCTTGTTATGTGCATGTGTCTGCATTGTTAGTATTTTTGTGTCAATCTGTGGTTTCTTGCAGGCATCACTTTAAGCCCCTAGTCCATTTTAAGAAGGCTAATTAATAAGTCAAAACATATAATATAATAAATATGTAAATCAATCTGTCTAGACCATCTAATTCAGGATATGTGACAATATGCTGAAAGAGAATGTTTAATGTGTTAATTCTTTGAGATATGGATGCATGATGACTCATTCATTATCAAGTAGAATATTAAATTTTATTAGAAAATTTTATTTCTAATTTTTCAAATGACAAAGTAGATATAAACAAAACTTAACTTGAATTGGAATTTTTCTTCCCATGTATGGTCTTTCCACATGGCTTGGATTTCTCACAGCATGGCGGCTGGGTTCTGAAAGAGAACCTCTCAGAAGTCAGCATTCCAAGAAAACAAGGTAGATCTTGTCTAGACTTTTATGACCTATGTTTGGAAGTCACAAAGTATCACTTCTAACATCCTTAATTAATTAAAGCAACTGTAAGCCCAGCCAGATTCAAGGAGAGGGGACATTGACCCCCATTTCTCTACAGAAGGAATGTCAGTTTGTCAAAATACCAATTTGTGGCCATTTTTCATAAACCACCACACCACTCTGTTAATCAATCCCATATATAATGTCTCTAACAAATGGTTATCCTACTTACTACCTCTAGTGATACGGAACTCATTATCACAGAATACAAACTATTCCTTTTTCTGGACAGTAAGAAATAGAAAATCTTTTCTCAAGCTGGACAAAAATATGCTTTGTCATAATTTCCAGGTTTTGGTCCTCATTCTGCCCTCTGGAACAGAACAGAGCAATTCAGCATCCCCTCTTGCTTGAAAGGAGCTTTCAAGTGAACTATGTTTTCTTTTGGAGGCTCACATTCCTAGTTGCTCTAACCAAGTTTCCTATATCCTGCATCACCTGGTTATCCCCTAAGCAATCAATGGTTTATCTTCATCCCTCTTAACGTGCTGCTGAATTGGAACACGTGTTCCGTTTAATATTGCTTTTTTGCTGCCTCAGTCATTACAATACTATTTGTATATAAAATTGTTTCCCCAAAGAAAAATATATGCATTTATAAAACAATTCATTAGAGCTTACTATTAACAGATAATTTTTCAGATTCTCAGAGTGCCAGCATACTCTGAGCTAGTGAGAGTGGTGTGGTAGACAGTTCTATATGCTTTCAGGCAGCAAACATTTGTGCCCCATATGGCAAATATTCTCAGCCAGTGAACACTCCACTGCACCATATTGAGTTGAAAGTGTTCGGCAATGTGTATTATATACCCCTCTGGAGTCTCTCTTTTGCCATAGATATTTGTGTTCTGGTGAACTGCTTCAAACCATAATGGCAGAGGAAATGTATGCAAGTGGTAGTGCTGAGACTGAAGCAGAGAAACGGGAAGAGTATCATACTGGGCATTAACACGCAGGGTTTCCAGCAGCTTGAGAAGCCTTTGATGAAAAGGTCAAGGTAACAGATGGTAAAGATCAGCAGGAAATTAGGGATTGGTGTAAGTCCTTTTGACATTCTGAAGGGCATTATAAAGCATCCCTATAAGAATAACTAACAGTCGTTTGAAAAATTCCTAGAAGAAACTAAAGCTAGAGCATGTAATGACTTCTAGTGATTTAACAAAAATGGAAGAGTGACTTAACAATAATGACAGGAACTCATCTTCATAGAGACTATGTTCTTGGGAGCCTGTGTGATACAGATACAGCTGGCACTCCATTTTCAGAAATACATGTCCCATACCAAAAAAGCATATTTCTGTATTCTGGGTGAGTTTTGATCTTGGAAGACTAAAATAGAATTAATTTTGCTACAATATAACATTTTTCACCCATTACCTATCATATTTAGCTTTAAACAGCTGTATTACACTGTTGACCCATAATAAGCTTCTTCGGTGAAGACCTCCAAGATATTTTTCAGGAGAAATTCTGCAAACCAGATTCTCTTCTGCCCCACAACTATATATAACATTTAATCTGGTCACAGTTGTAATGAGGCCCATGACAAATGTTTATTGGGCACTTGCTGTGCTCCAGACAAAATTAAATGTTTTTTATTATCTCAAGAGATCTCTACAACAAACCTATAAGGTAGTTACTTATATTCTCCCCTTCTTAGTTTGGAGAGGATTATAAAAGCTAGGTAACTCTTATAGTCAGTAAATGGTAGAGCTGGGATCGGTATAGCTGTTGGGACGACATCAGATATTGAATATGCCATTTGTGATGTCAGCTACCCTTCCCTTATTGGGTTGTGTTTGTAAACTCTGTGAGAACAGAACTTGATCTGGCACAGTGCTTGCTTAGTTCACAGAATATGCTAAATGAATGAATGACCATGTTATGGATCAATCAATTCATGAATCCATTAATAAACATCTATGATGCAAAGCTCAGTTCTTCTTGATGTAAAACATGTCCTTACTCTTAATGAGTATTAAAACTGTTTTTTTAAAGTTATGATTTTGTATTTACAGGACTCTATAAAAATGTCTTCCTGAAAGGGTGAGCAGCAGTGAGGCAGAGCAATCCTTTTGATCGGGACATGCTAGTTATCTCTGCTTTCCAAATATCTTAAAACCTAGCAATGACCTCAGGCATGAAATTATTTAGTGGCATTGCTAAAAGGAAAAACAAGTTCTAAAACGAGAATGTTCAAGAAATCCTAACTTTGGCTTTGGGTGGAAATTGGCATGGACCAACTCTAGAAAAATATGGTATCTGGCATTGAAATCATAGACAAAAGAAACAAAGCTGAGATTGTTGATTTGAGCTTTCTTAGTGGTTGGGGAGAGGGAGACCCTGAACAATTAGCTGGGTGTATTAGATCGTTTAAAATATTGCCACTCCTCCTTATGGGCCCTTCCCTTTGGAAAAAATGATACGTTCCTCTTCTTTAATATCAAACTTGGCCAGTTGACTTATTTTTGCCAATGACATGTGAGCAGAAGTGTTGTGTGCTACCTCCAACAGTAAGTTTTCAGAACTCTTATGCAGTATATTGCCATATGGCCTTTTCTTTCTCACAAGCCAGCCATGTCCCAAGTAAGAGGGTTTCATTAGCATGGGTCCCAGAGTGAAGACATCTAGCTAACCCATTATGGTCATGTAATACTAACAAAAAATAAGTAGTTATAAGACACTGAGTAAATCTGTACTGCAGCATACTTAACCTGCGCTGACCGATAAACTAGTGAATATGCCTGCAGAAATCTGAGCTAATGCTGGAGAAATACATTAGACATGAAAGGAAGAACACCACCTTGTAATCCTAGGCACTTCTAGCAAAGGGAGAGCCCTAATGTAGACACCATTTCTGAGGGCAGAGCTAGACAGACTAGGAATAGAGGCATACACAGAGTTGATGCACATCCCATGCCAGAACCAGACCCACAGTTGAAGCCCTGGAAATAATATGAAAGGAGATGGTATCTTCCCGAAGAGTGACAGAGAGTAAATAACATTTACTTCTTCTAATCTTATTGCTTCTTCTCTATCATAATCAGCCAATTCCATAAGCCCTTCCTTTGAAATATATAGCTCTACCATCTGTCAGTAACTTAAAATCACTACAGTACCTTAAAATCAATCAAATACCAAATGGATTTTTATTTTACTTATTTATGAGTTTAAACAGTAGTTGTCAGTTGTACGTGTGAGTCCACTATGGCACTGAGCAGTCAAGGGTCTGGAACACCTGACCCACACCCCCAGCCCCCATAAATAAACTGATCTACTCCACTTGACTCTATTTTAAATATGTGCCTTCTAATTAGATTTCACTGGTATTGTAACCAAAAATATTTTACTGCCTCAGGTAAGGCCACAGAATCATTTCAACTATTTGAAATTAATATCAAATTCTGTGGATTCTATCCTGGTCTGTCCTAATCTCGACCATTCTTTTCTGAGCATGTGGCAGAAGAATCATCAATACAGAGATAAATATTCATGTGCATTGCATTTTGCTCACGGGCACTGTATAAACTATATTTAGAACTCTGAATGTTGAGATGTGCTGTGTCAACATTGAAATTTAATTACTATGATGGACTTTAAATCCATGTACCTTCTTGCACTGTGGAGTGAATATTACCTCTTGTGTTTGTTCATTCTACGTTACATTCCTATAGGAGAGGGTTGCAATCTGTTTAACCAGAACACCCACCTGCCCTTCTCCTCCAAGTGAAGGAAATGAACTCTCAGTTTTACGACTGTTTTATCTTTGTATTGTGAAAAAGAAATATTGTCTTGCTAAACTTTTTGGGCACTTTCCAATGTATGATATCTCCCTGCTACACCCTATTATCACTCATTCTGGTAATAAACAATAGTGTTCATTGCTAGGATTTGTAAAGCTCTGTCAAGTGAGTCCATTATTTTAAGCTCAGATTAAAATAAGGAATTTAGATTTATATAAGCCTGGTGCAGTTTCATTAAGAATCAAGGGCATTTTAATTTTTCCTCTCTTTACCTGAGGGACTTTAATTTCTTAATGTTACATTAATCAGTGTTTTAATATTTCTTCAAAATGTATCTATTACCTGTATGTTATTTACTGTCTTTGTCTAAGTCAATGAACAGGAATAAAAAGTATCTACATGATAATACAGAAACTACTGCTTGCTTGGCCCTTATATAACAGTAGGTGAGTGGATGCTTTTAAAAGTCATCTGTCCATGGTACTTTTCTTATTCCTGTATAGGATTTTGATTTTATTTAAAATGAATGGCATAAACCCCAGGTCTGAAAACTAATAGAATTTCTGCGTTTACCTGCTGATCTATAACCTTTAGGTTGAAATGTGTATCAGTTTGCAGTCAGTTGGTTGGACGAAGCAATGCTTTAAAACCAAAATGAAAGGATCTTTGTTAGACTCCAGCAGGCACCAGATATGAAGGCCAGTTTGGGTGGATTATTATTAGAATGATTTTATGTTAGTCTTGATAAGTGGTACAAAATAAGCATTAGGAAGTAGATACAGCCTCCTAAATAAGAAGAGACAAGGGAAAAAAATGTGTTTGATTACCTGACACCAATTCTCTCTGTGCGATAGAAGGCTAATTAGGAGTCCAGGGCCTGGGAGCGCATATTGCATAAGTCCTGGTCACTACACTGTTAGCGTGCACACTGTTGCTGGACAGCAGGATGTCCATGAAGGTACCAGTGCCTATCCAGTTGTCCTCAGCAACTGTGTGGGTGTGTGTGTGTGTGCACATGTGCGTGTGCAGAGCTGTGACAGTAGCTTTGAGGTGCCTGATAAAAGAGCAAAGTTCTCTAGATGCCGAGAGCCTGATATAAATGAGGAGCCACCTGCAGTACTTGTTCTCCATTCTGGCCATTGGGCTGTCTGAGACAGTGTAATGGAATACAGCAGTCCCCGCTGATTCTCGGGGCATACATTCCAAGACTCCTAGTGGATGCCTGAAACTGCAGATAGTACCAAACTCTATATATACTATTTTTTTCCTATACATACGTAACTATGATTAAGTTTAATTTATAAATTAAGCACACTAAGAGGTTAATAACAACAATAATAAAATAGAACAATTATAACAATGTCCTTTAATAAAAGTTATATGAGTGTAGCATTATTAAGTAAAATAAGAGTTACTTGAACATGAGCACTGCAATACCACCACAGTCGATCTGATAACCAAAGAGGCTGCTAAGTGACTAATGGGCAGGTGGGATACACAGTATGGATACACTGGACAAAGAGATGACTTATGTCCTGGGCAGGACAGAAAAGAACAGAGCAAGATTTTATCACACTATTCAGAACAGCGTGAAATTTAAAACTTATACATTGTTTATTCCTGGAATTTTCTATTTAATATTTTCGGACTGTGGTTGACCACAGGTAACCAAAACTGTAGAAAGTGAAACTATGGATAAGTGAGTCTACTGTATATTCTTAAACACAAAAGCTAGTTCAAAACCCACTTCCATGACTTACTATTTGGATGATCTTGGGCAAATTACTTAATCTCTAATTCTATCTCTTTATCTGTAAACTGGGAGTTGCCATGAGAATTAAACTAAATAATCCAGACCAAGTGTCTAGTCCAACTCCAGGAACATAATGGGCTCTTGATAAACAAATGTTATAAAGAGTGCCTGGCCCTCAGGCAGTGAGATTGAGATCTAATGAGTGCCATTGGAACAAGAGGAATGACATGTCGGTGGCAAAGCCTGGAAGCTGGGATTGGCACAAGAGGCAGACTCATGGCATCAAAAGGTATGGACAGATCCTAGTGCTGGCTGTGGCAGCATGAGCTCACTGCAAGCATCCACGAGAGCAGGTCTTTCTGGGCCTCCAGGAACATGAGGTGGCACTGGGCAAGCTACGCCTGGTGAGCCAGGGTTACGCCAAGAGGGGATGGAGGTAAGAAGCAGGGATGATGGATGCGTAGAATAGGCTTTGTCCCTTTTCTCTTTTTACACATGGCCATTCTACTTCTTTCTAGAACAGATCTCAGTCTAAAGCCCATCTCTCTTTGTACTCTGTATGCCCCTAAACCCATCCTAAAAATGAACGATGGACCCAAGATATGTTCAGTGGTCATGAATACTTATTTTAAGTGTACTGTCCCTCAAAGAAACATCCTTTAAAAAAAAAAAAAGCATTCCACCCAGATCTTTTTTAAGTGAAGCCATATTCAAATAAAGTACATAATGCCTTCATTATTGGTCTCCTCTCTTGGCACATCCCCTTTGACTTCTGCTTTTCTTCCACAAAAGAATGTCAGCATCTGTGTGTTACACAGGACACAAGTCACAAATAAATATGAAGAAAAGGGAAGGGGAGGGGAGCGGAGGGTAGGGGAAGGGAGGAATGGAGAAGAGAGGAAAAGTTAACTGAATTTCAAAGTTTATAGCACAAAAGGAACGTGCTTGATATTCGCTGAAGATCGGATGCTGGAGGGCAGCACAGTTGCCCTGGTTGGCCTTTTGCCTGTTTGTCCTTAAGTCCATTTCCTTGCCTTCTTCTGTTCTGTCAATCACAGGAAACATCATTTGCAAAGCTCCCAAGACAAACAGCTTCCTGATGTTTTGGCTAGCAGTGGGTATTAGCAGGAAGACTGGAGGATGGGAGGAGGGAGAAGTCAAGGTAGTTCTCTTTTTGCCTTTGACAGTCATTTGTAGCAGAAGCTGTGTCTCCTCTTGCTTCACTCCCACTGGATGCCCCTTCCTGCCTTCTGCTAGGCAGTCTCCACATTGGTACTTGTTCCAGCCTGAGTATATTGGTTTCTGGAAATACCACTTCCTAGGGTAGTGGCTTCCTACTGCTGCTTCATTTTCCCCTGTTTGGGGAACATCATGTGTGTAACCAACTCCAGTATTAAATTTTCTCTATTTGAAATACATAGAATGGTTTCTCTTTCTTGTTTAGACCTTGACTGATACACTTCACCTGGTGATATAAACCAACTTCTGCCCAGTAACTCCACTGGAATGGGAAAGTTAATATATTTTAAGCAGATGTGTGTCTACACAGTTCCAAATAAAAACAAAAATGCATGAATAATGTATCGAGACATTCCATCACAACAAAGTGTTGCTTTGGTCTCTAATATTACATGCCATTTCCAAATATCTTCTTGTTTGTTATTATGGAGATTTTTTCATTAGGGCTAAACTATTTCACATGACAATCGAATATACTTCAACAGCAGTTTGCAAGAATTCTGTTCTTTTCCAGGTGAGAAAAACAGCTCTGAACCAAATTTTCCCTTCACCCTGTGCTTCCTGATATGTAATGCATTTCTACTCACCAGAAGCTTTGCCCATCGCCCTAGAGTAAAGGAATTTGCCTGGTCCACAGGACAAATTTGTCCTGATCTGCTTTCTGTTATCCCCTTCTGAATGAGAAAAACTGGAAAGAGATTTTTATTAAGCGGTTAGAGAATCAAACTTGCTATTTTTGTAAGAATTTGGACATCAGCTTATAAAATGAGCCATTAAAATAATTCATATCTGAAATTAAGCATTAACATGATGCAGCATGTGAGGTGGGGGAGCTGAGTCCTCAGAGCTCTAGTCCTAACTGCATGGCTATTTGAGTAATAGTGGAGAACCATGTGAAGGAAGTCGAAATAGAAAAAATTGGCTTGTTTTTAAGAGTAGCTTAAATTAGCTTTGAAAATAACAAGATCCCACTAGAGGCAGATAAACGGGATATTTCAATACTTAATGAGTTGGAAACCAATTCTTCCTTGACAACCAGCACCCCTTCCTGCATACAGCTTTTTGTTCACACCAAACTTTTCAGGAAGGAGGAGACAACAATTGTCCTTACTTTTTCCCTGAGCAGTAGAAGGTGGGTTCCAGTTCTATTCTCATAACCCACTTTTTATTCAGTGTCACCTTCCTTTCACTAAGTACCCTACAAACTAGGAATATATCTTCATCATCTCTGGCTGTGCCCAATGGCAGCTAAGGACAGGATCAGCAAGTGGCCTTGGAAAACGTATTCATTTTGTGGTTAAATTGTACTCATGTGGTACGTCTGTATTTAAGATGTGCCTGTTTCTATTTCTCATTAACTGAGATCCACAGAACTCTGTGAATTCAGATGCCATACTTTACTGAGGTTTTGAGCAACTGCTCCATGTGACCGTTTTTCATCTGCCATTACTTTTCAGTGTCTTTTAATAGGAAAGAATATATCCATTCTGTAAAAGAAGCAGGATTAGGATTTTTAAGAAGGCTATAAAATAACATAACAATAAATTCTTCAGTACCCAGTTGTCAGATATGTTTCACTAAATTGCAAATATCAGATTACTTTTTTAATTATTTCAAATTCACACCGGGAATTATACAAGAACCCTATAATAGAGGAGAAAATAGGCTTACTTTTTCTATTGTCAGACTTCAGGCATCCACATGGATCTTCATGGCGGAGATTTCGACGATACTGTTCATACTGACTTATTTCCAATCAGAGCTGAGAGATCAAAAAAGACAAACCCTCTGTGGATACGCTCATATTTTTTTAGCTCGTGTTTAAAATTAACAAATTTCTTAGCCATCCAGCAGTGAATAATAAAGCTGAGCTCCTTTATTTAAAGTTTTAAAATAGCTCTAGATTAGTTCTCTGTGATAAGGAAGCCAGTGTGCAGAAATCCAGTAACTGTCCCAGGGTTTCATCCCTGACTGTGACCTTGGGCAGATTATTTCATTGTACCCAGTGTCCCTTTGCTCTAGAAAATGTAGATGATAACAATGTTTACTTTGGATATTATTATGGGGACTATGCTAGATCATTCGTTTGTTTATTATTCAACAAATAGGTTTTAAACATCTATGTAATTGACATGGAGGCTGTCCTTAAAAGGTTTGAAAGGAAAAATAAAATTGATAGAGTAATTATACAAATAAATATGTCAGTAAAAGCTACAAAAGAAAGATATTTGATGATACAATAATAAAAAAATGATAGCGGACTTCATTTAATCTGGGGAGACTGGAGGATCAGAGAAGGTTTGCTGAAGGAATGTAAATAAGTTGAGCTATCAAAGATTGGTAAGAGTTAACTAGTCAGGGAATGTGTTTATGTGTGTGTGTGTGGGTGTGTGTGTACAGAGGGAGTAGGGTAGACATTTCAGGCAGTGAGAACATGTGCCACTGCCCTGAGATAACAATTATTATCCTTTCTTCCACTTTTTTTTTAGAAAAAAAATAATTTTTTTGATCTAGAAATTTGAGGAATAACTTTGACAGTAGAAGGGTGTGTGTGTGTGTTTGTGTGGCAGGGGAATATCCTCTGGTGATGTGCCTATATTTTGTAAATATGTGAGTAGATTTCTCCTGGACATTCAGAAAACATTTACCAGGAGCCTGTGTAGTGCCAGGCAGTACCCTAAACATTAAGAATACAGAGATGAATGAGGCATAGGCTCTGTCCTCAAGGACTTCAGTCCTAGAGTTTAGTGAAGAAGAGAGACACCGAAGCACGTATTTATAATATGCCATATCAGAGCGGGTATATATGTCCATTCAAAATGGCCTGACTGCCTCTGCCTAGAGGAGTCAGTGAAGACTCCACAGAAGAGGAGACATGTGAACAGAATTTTAAAGGAAGCCTAAAACAGGTATTCCAGAAGAGCATGTGCAAAGATGCCACGTCTATATTCCCAGGACCTAGGAAAGTGCTTAGCACCTAGTATGTAAACAAATCGCACATTTGTTTGATTTACACATGGCACAATAAGGAGTCCTTCACATTATTTTGAATGGTTCAATTATATCATGCACGTAGAGAATCAGCTTATAGATATGAGGCCAGAAATGTAAACTAGGGTAAAATAGTGAAGATTTTTTTAAAGCAAGGTGAAGAATACTAGATTTTATTCTCTGGTCTAGATGGTGGAAAGTAATTTAAGTATCTTAAGCCAACGGAATGACATAATCAGTTTTGCAGTATAGAAAAATCACTATGGCAGCAGTTTGGCAGACGGAAAAGTGGGGGAAAAGACAGAAGGCAGAAAGACCAGTCAGGAAGTGTTTATAGCTCTCCAGAAAAAAAGGGGATGAGGTTCTGAGTGAAGGAAGAGGGAGGGGATAAATTTCAAAAATATTATAAAGTAAAATCCCGCAGTAATATGTGGAGTTAAGGGAGAACAAAGAGATGGGAATGATGAGGAAATGTTTGTAGACTACATGACTGCTAACATCATCAACAGAGATAGGGATACAGAAATGAGGAAAAGGTTGAGAAAATATGCAAAGATCAATCTGGGGCATGGTGTGTACAAGAGGCATGGTATCACATAGGGGACATGCAGATGGAGAGAGCACTGGCCTCTTGTTTAGATTTGGGGATCATAACTCACTCACTTACCTGCAGATGAGACGACTTCAAAGAGAACCTTGGAGCCCACTACTCTTGCCCTATCGCCCTTCACCCATCTTCATCTCAGACCTCCTGGTTACTCCTTCCTGGTCACTGAAGAACTTATAAACTGGCTCACATCCTCACTCTGCCCAAATTCATGCCCAGATATTGCCCTTGGGCAAATTATATCATGTGTTGACCTTTTGGTTTTCAAGGCAGGAAAACCAAAATAAATGTTAAGAGATATCTTGTCCCTCTTATACACCCATCTTGGGATAAAGAGGAGAGGAAGTTGTACCCTATACAACTTAGAATGGTGGAGATTCAAGAATCTTACAGCGGAGCAAAAGTACATTTTATAGAACAGATCTACTTTTAAAAGGACCATTTATTTCCACACACAAAGAGCTCAAAATATTTGTTTTGTTTTTCTTTTATTTTTTTAAATGGGTATCCACTCACAGTGGCTAAGTTGCTGAGAATTGAAATGTTGACATGATTTCTTCTAAATAACTCTTTGGGAAAGCACTGAAAGCCTCTATTTATTATCCAAATGTAACTTAAGGACGAGAATGGAAGAATTATTTCTGAAAGAAAATAATCAATGAATCATTTATCAGTTCTCCTGTCTTTTGCATAACAAATAGTAATTAGTATGATGTCTTTCTTGGCAAATGCTTGTCAGACAAAATGCGGTCTAGAAGCAAAGGAAGGTTCTGTAAAGAACTGTGTTGTTTTGCAGAGTAATTGCGATGCTATCACTGGAATTTTATGAGATTGCATTGTTAATTTTTAATTTGTATCCTTAATAGCACCAAAGTTATTAGTGCCTACCTAGAGTTCTGAGTGTCCACATTAGATAACAGAATCTTGATATGGTGAACATTTGGAAATAAACATTAGTCTGAGAGAGAAAAGAGACCCATAAGGCTCAGATGGCCTTGAACAGGACACAATTTTCGGAAATCGAATTTGGCAGAATGAAAAAATATTTTATCAATTTATCTTCCTAAACTACTTCTATATTTTCTTTCTTTGGTAAAGAATGCACCAAACTCTGTCCAGAGTCTTAGAATCACCTCCCAGACTCTTTATCTGAGATTGTTTGTTCTACTTTCCTAAAAGTTTATTTTCATTTCAATGCTTACTAGCTATGATACTTATTGAAAAATCAAAGATAAAGGGGACCCAGTCTCTTTTCTCAAGGTGCTCAAACATGGGTTTAGTGGGAAACACAGACCTGTAAACAGATGGTTTCAGTACAACGTAATAAGATGCTGATGTGGTAGGTCATAGATGCAGTGAAAGCAAAGGAGGTAGACTTGTTCATTTGGGATAAGTCACCCACTCATTTATGGACTCTCTAAATACTACCCAGATTCACACAGAGCCCACCACAGTTATCATGAAAAAGAACCTGGAGTAGAAGGGGACCCTTATTCTGTCTTTTCTCCCTGCATTTCATCCACAAGATTGGCTCTAAGCATAAGCTGGGAAGTAACTTTCAGTGGCTGCTGAAATCCAGTTATATGGCCATGTGATTTTTGTTGCAGCTCTTGGAAATAAATATATTTTTCTGTAGAGAATGAAAAAATACTAACATAAAATGAAGCTATTAAAAAATAAAGCTAGTTCAATACATCTAGAACTAATTTTGTTTTCAATTAAAGGGATAGCAGTCTCATCAGTCACTATTAGAAATATGATATCCCACATTTTTTATTTGCAATATTATTTATGGATAAACAGAAAAGAACATACTAACTACATCTACCCAAATCTTTAAATGTTTTGCCCACTTTAGAAAGAAATATACTTTTCTCTCAATATCTTTCCTGACTTTTAGGACCTTCAAAACTACCAAAGATCTCTAATACCCTCTTGTTACTTCTAGCTTTTCAGAAGACCTGTGTTATCAAATTATACCTCATTATAAATTATTCTTAACTATTGTGATATTGTCATCTCATAAAAGAAAACCTCAAAAACAATAGATAAATAGATGAATGGATAGATAGATGATAGATGATAGATGATAGATAGATAGATAGATAGATAGATGATAGATTAATAATAATAATAATAATAAAGACACAAATAGGTTAAGGTGCTCATTTGTGCCCTTTACCTCTTTTCTTTGATCATCTTTGAATTAACTATGATTACACATAATTAGCATGAACAAGTAAGTACCTATGCTACCACTGATCCTTAAATTGATTTATATGACCATTCAATAGATGTATGAAAGTCTGTATGTATGAAAGAAAATATAGTACACCATTTCTCATCTGTCTACAGTTTCTCTGAGAAAGTAATGATAGAGGTATTCAATATCTATCAGTTAGTGTTTCTCTAACAGCCTCACAGGTCTCCTGCAGGCCACACTTGGCAATTTGGTTACTCAGAAAACTCTAAAACAAGAAATACAGCCTGCCAGCAAGGCAGCATCAGCTCTCCTCTTTGGAGGACACCTTACTGAATCCATACAGTCCAGAAGCTATTCTCTTGGCATCCAGGTGTGAAAGCTGCCTGTATTGGAAGCCTTATGCTTCACAGGAGCCAATATCTCCTCTAACAGCATTATAGGCATAGCTTCCAAGACCCCTACAAGGGTCATGCAAATTAAAAGGACTCCCCACATTGAAGTAAGCCTAAAGCTATGGTTTCCTATCAGGTGTTTATGGTTCTTTCAACTCAGATGCAATTTATCAACCAGGTGTCATTTTTATTATAAGCAATATTGGCCTAGTAACACAGATGATATTCTAACTTATTAGGTTATGGGGAAAAGAGCTAGAAAGGTAACTGAAGGTCAAATTCTCATGCAGAAGGAGAAAGATGGCATTGAATGATGTATTTCAGCTTTAAAAACAGAAAGGATAGACTTTTTAAAAAGAAACTTTAAAATTTTTGAAGTTTTGTATTTGCTATATATTGTAAAGATTGTAGTATTGAGAGCGTTCCCTGATAACGCATACTCAGTTTCCCCTATTTTTAGCATCTTACATTTTTTATTTGTGACAATTAGTAAACCAATATTTATATGTTACCTTATGATTAACTAATTATTACCTATAGTTAATTTAGAGTTGCCTTCGTTTTTCAAAAAAGAGGATATTTTTATTTGGTCGATATTCTATGCTTAAACCATCACATATAATGTTCAGGAACCACTCAGAACAGTATCATTGAGACAGAAATCACTTTGAGTGCTTATAACCCCAAGTGTTCAGCATGGAAGAGTCTTCTTATCCACACACTGACTTGTAATTCTCAATGCCCATAAGTGACTATTGCAAAACATCATTTATATATATATACTAAACCACTTTGGAATTAGTTTGTACGCTGATTGCAATTAGGTGTACAAAGGTAAAGTTGTGAATTTTAAGCTGTTGTATTATTCTTATATTTTTTTCTTTCAAGGATTTACATAGAGTTCTGTTCCATCTCATACCCTCCCCCTAAAATAATGGTCCCTGTGGCACTTAGGGCAAAGAAGATGTCCTGTAGTTGATTACTAACAAAATTTGTTCTCAGACCTTCTGACATAATTCAAATCATCTGGGTACATTTTGTCATGGGACCAGTGACTGAGGCTAACTCCAGAGATTCTGAATTATAATTTGTATGGTCCCCTCATTCTCATTTTTTAAGAATTCCCCAGCTGATTCTAGTGCACAATCAAGGCTGAGAACCATGACATTGGGAAATACAGTTTATCTAGTTTAATTCGGATAAGCACATGAAATTTAGGCCTTATTTATTAACATGAGACCTGGAAGACTCCTGGAGAATTCTTTAAGGACTTCCTGCTTTAGCTTTTGATTTCCCTTTGCCACCCAAGGAGAATTAATTACCCCCTCCTTAATAACATATGCATGTCTCTTATTTTACTTATCACATGAAATTATAAATACTCATTCAGTGACTGTCTCTCCAGTTAGACTGTTGTTCTCTGAGGTAGAGAACATGTTCTGTTTATGTGAGATAGCCTCGGCTTTTAGCACAATTCTTGGCACATAGGAGTTGCTCAATAAATGTTCTAGTATGGAAGGGTGGGCATAAATCTGTCAAAAGGACCGCAAGTACTGTGTAGTATTAACTGAAAAAAATCTTTTTGGACAAACACTGACTTTAAATGCCAAGAAATTCAATGTAGACAAATCTGTATTTGTATTGTTACTGATATTTACAAGATATATGCTGGCTATCAAATTTTTTAATTAAATAATTTAGCCTAGCATCTCATTTTAGAAATTAAAGCAACATATAGTAAAATAGGGATGACTAACAAGTAAATGACTAGTTCCAAGATACCATAACAAAATTGAAATAACATCAGCCCGGGACTTTTCCCCCGTGTGTCAGAACATTTGTTATGACTGTTACTATCACCGGCTTATACACTTGGCCAGCCACAGTCCAAGACTTCACACACAGAGATGTATGGGATGCTATTGGTTAGTCTCTTTAGTCCTGAATTCAATTTTGATTGAACATGTTTATACTTGTGAGCTTATGATTATCCCTGAGTTCATTTTAAGAGATGGTTTAAAAGGTTTCTTTATTTTTTTCCTTTTTGCTGACTGCTGCTGTATTTTCAGAGAGATTTACTAGCCTAAAAGATTTCTGGAGACATTAATAAAATAAAGAAAATCCATCATTTAGTCTAAGCTTGAAAGCATAAAGCAAAGAAATGCTGGGCAGTTTTGTGCTAATTTGTTTTCTCATTTGATCAGTGTAGGAAGTCTGCTAAAGACACTCCTATCCAGAACTATCCGTGAGTGGGGAGACACTAATGAAAAAACCTAGGTTTTCCAATTTAACTAATCATTCATTTTGAATCATCTATTTATTTATTCAATAAATAGAAATAGAAATTGTTTGCTTATCATGTGCTGGGTTCTGGTGATGATGGTGGTGAGTTTACCGCCCATTTTAATGGGAAGCTAGAGCCACCTAGCAACAAAAGGTTCACACACACACACACACACACACACACACACACACACACACACTTACCACCACTCTACCTCGCTTTAGCCATATAAACCTAAATAGAAGTTCAAAACATAAATTAAGAAAGATATATATATATTTATTTATATGTATTTATATGCCTTATACATTTTATTTTGTGTCTAGAAATTCAGACCCCCTCTACACCAACTCAAGAGTGGTCAAGCATGATTTGAGAGGCATGAGGAAATAGCCACTGATAAAACTGTTCCCCTGCATGAAGGGTGGTCCCATAGGTCCGTAGAGTGTTCAGTTCTGCACCATGTGAAGAAGTAGACTGGGCACTGAGTATGGATACTGGAGCTGGCAGTGCTCCTTCTGACCACTGTGTCTGGGCATCATTTGTGGTAAGAGGGCATGAGATCGTTTACCTTTCTCTTAAGATTTTAAATGAGCAAAAAGACTCCCTAACATATACCAATAAGGAGAGAAAATATTACTGGTTTCAAACTTTGAAGGACCAGTTTAGACTGTCATTTTGAAAGAAATTCAAAATATGTTTACTTTGGACTTAAGCAGACGGACCTCTGACCTGCTGTTGAAAACCTAAATGATTAGTAAGTACAGGGCTTCTGTATTTTTATTGTCAACTTACTTAAGAAACTGAGACTTAAAGAGGTAGAGTGGTGGACTCTAATTCACACAGCTAAGTATTAGAGCTGGATCAAAGATCTTCCTTCTGAACCATTTCTAAAATAGTGCCTTTGCTCCTGCTTTTCATGCTGTCTGACATGCCTCCTCTCCAAAACGCCCTGATTTTAGTCATCCAGGCTTCGTTTAAGTGCACATAACCAGATGCCTCCTCAACCAAGATTCTTCACAACCTGGGTGCCAAACTCCAGAAGGGAAGGGATCCCATGCATTCATGACTTCTGCCCACCCATGGCATCAGGGCTTTCAGAAGGATGAGCTGCCCTAGGGTACCAAAGGATTAACTGCTGTTGAGCTGACAAGAAGGAATGTTTTGCAAAATGCTGCTTACAGATTCTGAATTTAACTGGCGAGGACTTGGGAAAGAAATATGAATTCTAATCCTGTTTCCGTCTGTCTGGATCAAAGACTTTTTGTATCTACTCCACTGTATTCAATGGTAGGAAAAAGTAAAATGCCTTTTCAAACCTCCACTAATCCTTCTACTGATCTCTTCTATACTCATGATTCAGGTGTGCTTTATAGACAAGCATGGAGCCTCGCTACTTATTCCTGCTATAAATTCTCTAGAGATTAAAAAATAAATGGAAAGCCTCTCTTAGACTGAAAAAGAAAGATCCTTTTTCACTAAGTGCTTAGGTGAAGACTGATTATGGCATTTCTTCAATAATGCCAATGTCTACTTCTATACTTCTTCTTACTTTTATAAAAAATAAATTTCTAACCATCAACAGAGCAAAACAAAAAACCAACAGAATGGGAGAGGATAGTCACAAGTGATACATCTGATAAGGGGTTGAAATTCAAGATGTATACGGAATTCATACAACTTAACATCAAAAAATCAAACAATCTGGTTTAAAAATGGGCCAAGGACCTAAATAGATATTTCTCCAAAGAGGACATATGGATAGCCAACAGACATATGAAAAAATGCTTAACATCACTAATCATCAGAGAAATGCAAATTAAATTCACAATGAGCTATCACCTCACACCTGTCAGAATGGCTGTCATCAATAAATCAACCAACAAGTGCTGGAAAGGGTGCAGAGAAAAGGAACCCTCATACACTATTGGTGGAATATAAATTAGTTCAGCCACTATGAAAACAGTATTCCTTAAAAAATTAAAAATAGAGGTGTTATACAATCCAACAATTCCATTTCTGGATGTTTATCTAAGAAAACAAAAACACTAATTCAAAAAAATATATGCACCCCTGTGTTTATTGCAGTATTACTAGTAATAGCCAAGATATGAAAGCAACCTAGATGTCCATTAAAATAGATCAATGGATAAAGAAGATGAGATACACACACACACACACGGGAATATTATTTAGCAAGAAAAAAGAATGAAATCTTGCCATTTGCCAACATATATGAACCTAGAGGGTATTATGCTAAGTGAAATAAGTCACACAGAGAAACATAAATACCATATAATCTCACTTATATGTGGACTCTAAAGAAACAAAATGAATGAATATACAAAATAAAACAGAAACAGACCTATAAATATAGAAAGCAAGCTGAAGGTTGCCAAAGCGGGGTGGAGGGAGGATGGGAAAAAAAAGAGTTAAATTGGGGACCAAAGTCAGAATGATCAGAACTTCACTCAGGAGGTAGGCTTCGCACTTTACTCATCTTAAGCTTTTGAAGATGGGTAGAACTGATGTTCCAAGTAAAGCAGAATAGATTTTGCAGATAGATCCAATTTCTATTCAAAATTAATTAATTAATTAGTTAATTAATTAATTTCTGGCAAAAAAATGTAAAATCTAAATAGATCTAATTCTCACTATATTTGTTTTTCATGTAAAGTAAAAACACTTGAAACTTATATGAGTATTGACATATTTTTCAGAAGTAATCTACACTTATTACTTTTATTTGCTTCTTTTTTATCATGGTTGTAGGTGCATTACATTGCTTTTTTTCTTACAGATATTTTTAGGATTGTTGATTTCCATAAATTTGATAAAAGAAACATCATTAATACTTCTCATTTATTTTTCATTAGCTGTTCACATTAAAATAAGTCATCTTTGATCATTCTCTTATACATAACATAATTGAAATGTTGTGTGCATGTGTGTGTGTGTGTGATGAAAGGACAGTTGCTTAGGAAATATTGCAAAATACTTCCATTCTCTATCACATTTTATTATTTTGGGTTATGCACATCAATGAGATTATGATCATTAATATACAATTTTCCATATGCACACTTAGATAGCCTATGTGCTATGTTTATTCTCTACAGCTGGAAAACTGATCTAGTGGAAAGAAAGAAATAAGAATTAAAAATCTACTTAAGAGCAAAGGTTGGTTTAAAGATACACATCTGAAAATGGGTTCACTTTCACTTCTCTCAAATGAGTAGTCATATTTCTAACCTACCTTCATTCTTTAGTCTAACCTTCTCAATTATCCACTCTGAGTACATACATTCTTTTTGGAGCGAGGGATATAAAAACTGAAAAGTCAGGGCCCCTACTCACTTTCCAGTACCCCATTTTCCTCCAAAAAGTCCTGGATCTGGGTGTACACCAGTCACTACCTCCTCAGATATGTAAATCTGTTCCACCTCTGTGGCTTTCACTGTGGTAAGAGAACACTGTGGTGCTGCTTGAAGATTCTTCTCTGGTATTTTTTAAAACATGTCAAGATCATTATAAAAGAAATGCATCAAAGCAACATTTTTCCACCAGCTTTCAATTTATGAATATGGACTGGCTTTAATAGTTAGATTAGAACACTACTTCAGGAGCCATTTACCTAATGTATTTTTCCAAATCCTATTTCACTGAAAAATTTCCTGGAAATGGTCATCTACAAAATGGACAAAATGTATTGAGGCCAATAAGCCACCTAAAAAATCTTCTCCTTCAGAAAAAATGCATATTAAAGTTCACTAATATCAGTTCTTTTTGCTTTTTCATTGTCTGGTTTTTAAATAAATAATAAGAATAAATAAATAATAAGAATAAAATGAAATAAATAAGGCAATTTGAGGAAAATGTGTAGTTATTTTCAATAAATAAAGGAATTAAGGTATCGGGTTTTGGTTAAGAGAGATAATTATGGAGTAAAAGTATTTCAATAATTATCTCAGGAAGCAATAATCAGAATTTATTTTTCCAAGTTGAAAGAGGAGATTAAAGAAGAGACAATTAAATTAAAAGATAGAGAATACACACCTAGAACTCCTATCATGTGCTAGCATGAAGCTCAATTTCAAATGCTATGTTTTATTTAATCCTCGCAACCTAATGAGTTGGGAATAATTATTCCCCTTTACAAAAATGCCATGGCTGATAGAAATTCTTTCTCTTTCTTCCTAAGCTTGAAACAATCAGGGCAATGCAAATTCAAACCAAAATTAAATACCATTACACTTGTGAGATTGGCAAAAATGTTAAGGTCTGGAGCACACAGTATCATTGAGGATGGAGAATAAACTGCAAGAGCTATTGATGAGAGAATAAATTGTCCCCAGCCCCTTGGAAGACAATTTGGAGTTATCTTGTAATTGAACATTTGCTAACCTTTCTACCTGACAGTTCTACTCCAAGATGTTTCTCTTAAGAAACACTAGTACAGGTGTGTGAATGTTCATAGTGATAGTATTTGCAAGAGGAAAAAGAAAACTGGAAATATTTCGAATATCCATTGAAAAAAGAATGGATAAATAAATTGTTGTGTATTTATAAATGGATCTTACTATCGTGGTAAAGAAAATAAAAATAAACTACAGCCTCAAGCATTAACAGAAATGCATCTCACAAGCAAAGTATTGAATGAAAAAGACAACTCAGGGGAATACATACAAAATGATGCCATTTATATAAAATTGAAAATTCATAAAACCAAATAACATGTTCATGGACACATACATGTATAGTAAAACTATACTAAAAAAAATGGAGTAATAAATCCCAAAATTAAGATAATGATTACTCCTGCTGGGGAGATAGGATTTGAGCACAAGTGTCTGAATTGATAATACTCTATTCTTAACCCTTTTTTATTAATCTATGGACCTATGAACACATTACTTCTAGTTCTTTGTATGTGTCAAATATTGCATAATTATAACAAATATAAATTTAGCCAAAAATTAAATGAGAATTGAAAAGTCAATATAGTAGAAAACTTGGTATTTGTCTATAAACATACACATTTGGTTCAAATATATGAATCTTTGTGACTTCACTCTGAACTACATAGAGAATTGGCTGGGCTTTGCAAAGTCACAGTTCTTTGAAAGAACGGTTGAATATTTGAATTATGAGAACAGATCAATTAAGTGATTCATTTTTAATAGATGAAAAGCACTTTCTTAAAATGATTCTGTCAATTTAACTTCTGTACATAATACACAATTACTAAAAGTACGTAGTGTTATATTCTCCAGAATATGTTCTACAAAACATCAACTGTTAAGGGTTCAATAATTGAATGTGTTCAGGAAATGCTGGATACTATACCCACTCTTAGAAATTCATAAGTGAGCACCTAATCTGGTTGCTAAATTCATTTTCTTCTATTAAAAAATTAATGAAGAGATCAGTATGCATAATTTAAATATTCGCTATGAGAGAAGGAGAGACTATAAATGTAATCTCTATCAAGGTCTGAAAGAATCATACATCAAATGACATCTCTGACAGTGTCTTCTCTGTCTTTCTTTGACTTCTTGCCCTCTGCCGACACATCAAATGTTGGAGTTCCTTAAAGACCCACTTTTGTTCCTCTTTTCAACTTGACTTCTATTCCTCCCCCACAATTGATAATCTGATTATTTCAAGATTTATCTATCCACACCTGACTTGTCCAAACTCATTCTAAATTCATCTTGGAACTTCGTGAGCTGAAGTCCCAGAGGCATCTCACACTGAACACATCCAAACGAAATTCTGTTATCTGATGCCCTAAAGTAACTTAGCCTCTGGATTCTCAATTTCCATTACAGTGTCATCATCCCATCTGGTTTTCAAATTAAAAATGACTTCAATTTGACTCTCTGCTGCATCTTGTTGTACCCATTTTGGTATTCTTGAGGGATGTTTCTCAGCTCTGTCCTCTCTTCTCACTAACCCTTTGTCACACCTTAGTCTCCATCTTCCTTATGTCTCAACTGGGCTTATCTTATTCTATCACCAGTATTTTCCAAATGCAATTTATAATCCACATAGACTTATTATCATAAAACTCTCATCATGTTATTTCCTAACAAACATTTGCTAGCTCTCCATAGCTTACAAGATACAATCCAAACACAAACTTAGCAAAGAAGTCTCTTTTACATCCCAAAGCTTCAAATTCTGCCTCTTTGGTCTCATTTTCTGCCACTCCATCATATGGACTCTACATTGTGGTGATATTGAACTCTTCATCAACCCCTGAACGTGCCACATTTTAACTTATCTCTCTTTTATCATATACTAACCCCTCTTTTAGGAATGCTTTATTCCTCTTTATCCAACAAGCAAACTCCTATTAATACTTTAATACCCAGAAATATTACCCTCTATAAAACATTTTCTTCAACATTCCCAATAAAAGATGGGCACTTTTTTTTCTAAAATACAAAAAATCTGTTTGGACCTCCATTGTAACACATAACACATTGTACTCTCTCCTCACCTAAACTCTATCGTCCTTGTATTTCTCATAACCTAATGGCACTGGGAAGAATCTCACTAAATGTATAAATTCATCAATAGAAGGATAGATCGGTACTTCTATAGTTAAACACATCTTAGTATCAATCTTACTGAAATTAATTTTGGGTATACACTTATTCAGTCTTTTTTAAGGTCACATTTCCAGGACTGTTCTTCCTTTTGTCTCTTTGTTTTTTTAAAAAAAACAAATGTTTTATTAATCTTATTGAGATTTATTAAAATGAGGCATTTGGCTCTCCTAACTACTAATTAGTTGTGGCTCTCCCCAGGACCATCCTTTTTTCCCTTCACTGACAACAATGTTCTAGCTGTGGAGTCTCTGATGATTTCCTTTTTTCTCTGTCTTCTAAATTGGTGGTTAATTTACAAAGAAAGTCTCCATTATGATCAGGCCCAGTGCTATCATGTCCCTAGCCTTTATGACGCAATAGGAAACAATGCCGCCTCTGGGTGAGGGATTACTGAAAGCCATCCCTTTCTCTGGGCTGATGCAGCCAGAACCAAGGGATAAGTCTTGGCAAGCAGAATAAAGGCTGATTTTAGGCCCCACATGTCCCCAGCCTCCCTCCTGGCCCTGTGCCCTCATGTAGGAGACAAGCTACACAGCCATGACCTACATCTCTGACTGTGACTCAGCAGTTCTGTTCCTTATATGGTCCCATGACTGCCTTAACTAAACATAACATTTGACTAATTATCCTTGGCAGCCAGCCTGCAGCTGGGTGACAATTCCTCTTAAACCACTGCCTTTATAAAAATTCTCTCATACACTGAGATGAGCCAATCACTCAACATGAATGGGAATTTTCATAAGCCTCTGACAGATTATGATTAAGATGTGCTTTTACCCAAAGCTTGTGCCCTTTTTTTTTTTTAACATAAATTACAATTTCATTACAAAATAGCAAGTCCATCCTAAGCCAATGTGGTAACCCTAAGGACATGAACCTAAGGCACAACATCCTGATGTGAGTTAAAAAGATGGTCACTCATAAAATAAATGACTCAAATATCCAATGAATTTAGGAAATACTTAGAATAAATAAAGGAGACTAATGTTATTTATTCATTCAGTCAACAAATATTCATTGAGCCCCTACTAGGTGATGAGTATTACTCTAGATCCTGGGAAAACAGATTAAGCAAACAAATGACACTCGTAGAATTTACAGGAGTAAATGGGAGGAAAAGGCAATAAATGTCAAATGGTGATAAACACTATGGAGAAAAATGAAGCTGGGTGAGAAGACTAGGGGTGAGGAGTAGGGGCATTTAATATTGATACAGAGTAGTCAGAGAGAAGGCCAGAGTCCCTGAGCTGGAAATGTGTGTGCCTGCACCTGTGCCCCTTTTCTTTGGTGTTTGCCTTTTTTCAATCGTTTTTTTAAATTAAATTGATTGGGGTGACATTGGTTAATAAAATTATATAGGTTTTACAATTCAATAATATGTCATGTATATTTAATCATTTTTAAAGAGCAATTTTTTATATTAAAACATTAATCCTTTGAATTCCATATGTGTTACCAGTGCTTTTCCCCCCACTTTGTCAATGCATTTTACCTCTCTGATAACTTTTGCACCAATGAAATTTTGATCCACATTGCATTCAAACTTACTTAATTTGGGGAGAATGGACCTATTTGCAGCTGTCGGTCTTCTCACTCAATAAAGTTGGTAGTCCAGTCCTAAAAGTTCCACAAATTTTGATTAAGATTTCCCTTTAGTGTTTAAATCATTTTTGTTGTTATTATGAAGTTTAGGGTTATTTTGGTTCATATATTCTCAATTATTGGTTCTGGTTATAAGAGGAAACTAATAGTTTATAAATATATATATAGTATTCAACTATTTTTTTTACCTGTTTATTCTAATAAGTTTTAGCTTCCATCTACAATTTTAAACAATTATTTCATGCAAATTAAAAAAAACCTATTTCTTCTCATTGTTAATGTTTCATATCTTATTCCATTCACCAAAATTCCCAGAACAACATTAAAGAAAAAAAAGATAATAGCATACACATTTTTCTTGTTCCCGATTTTAATAGTGCATGCCTTCTAACATTTTACCATTACTTATGATGTTGGCCCTGAGTTTTAGAGAGGTGTTCTTTATTATGTTAAGGAAGTACCTCTATAATTATAGATTAAATTTTTTTATTTGGGTTGAATATTGAATTTTATCAAATTCTGGCATCTGTTGAAAAATGAAATTATGTTTATTCTTTGAATGATTGATACAATGAATTAAATTAATATAGGATCTACCAAAAATGTTTCCTAGAGAATACTTTTTTCTATAGGTTGGTCCATGTAAAAAAATAGCTGGGAGAAGATATCACCATCTGGTCAAATAACTTGGGAGAGTTCTGTAAAGCATATTCTCTTCCTGGAGATTCATTAGCTCACTATCCATCACATGAAAGATGAGAAGTCCAATAGTCAAAAATTTTGTTACATATATTGCATATATGTAAATATGATCCTGAAAGTTCTCATCACAAGAAAATACCATTTTTTTCTTTTTCCTCTTTTTTTTTTTTGTATCTATATGAGATGATGGATGTTAACTAAACTTCTTGCAGTAATTATTTCATATATTATGTAAGTCAAGTCATTCTGTACATCTTAAATATATACAGTACTATACATCAATTATATCTCAATAAAACTAAAAAGAAATCAGCTAACTTTGTTAAATGCACCATTTCCAAAAATCACCTGGTCCCCGTTCCCTCATGTAATACCTATTAGCATCCCACCGACTTAGGGTTCAATCTAACACACTTGAGAATTGCCACATTAATACTTTTCCTTATAGTAAATCATCTTTGTACTCCTGGAACAGAACCTACTTGGCCATAGAGGAAGGGTGTTTGATTTAGTGCTAAAGTCAGTTATTTGGGTCTTAATTGAGGAATTTTTGAGTCTAATTATCAATGGGATTGTACTGTCATTTTTTGTCCTACCTTTTTTTTGACTTTTTCCTTGGTTTCAGTATCAGTATAATGCTGGATGGGTAATATGACTTGGGAAACGGTCCATATTTTTCTGGGCTCTGGAACAATTTATGCAGCATGGGAGTTATCATAGGATTTTACTTTCTTAATCTGAAATATTTTCTATAAAATAGCCAAAAGAGAGATAAACCCAAACATGTGCTAACTGGTTGTCAGTGGGCTTTGTTTTGAATTGAATCCCCAGTTAGCTTTGTTTTCTTTACTGATGAAGCTTCAAATGTCTCCATGTTTCTTTACTGTGAGTAAACACGATTGCTCTTTGCCCCAGAAGGTTAAAAGTTCAGGCAGCCTACTCTGCTTAGAAGCAATAACTCCTTGCTCTTGCCACTCAGTTCACCACAGAACAGGGGAGCATCAAAGTCAGGTCAGGGAATCAGGAAATGATAGAATCTCAGACAGGAGAATCAAACTTCTCCATGAGCATGTTAACCCTGATGCTGGGAACAAAGTGAGGTGACAAGAATGAAGGCCTGGAGGGAGGGAGGCAACAGAGCCAGGTGAATCGTGGAGGCTAGAATCCCAAGAAGAGGGTCAAGGAGTATTGATCCTATTTTTAAAACACTTTCTTTGAAGCAGTGTTGGGACGAGGTTGGACACTTATGCTCTGTAAGGGGAGAAATGAGATGTTAAAGACACTTTCAAAATCAATTTCTCCCCAAGCCACAAAACTCTTTATTCAGAGTTGCCACATTATTATACACAGAATACTTCACGGGTCTTCTAAGGGCTTGGGCATGAAAACACACAAAGATGCTTATATGTTTTCTTTTCTGATACAGGAATTACTCAACATTAAAAAACAAAATACCTTAGCTGTGCAGGGCCAGGCTCATAGCAGGCACCTGGCTGCACTTGCTGTTTGTTACATAAGTGCACGTGTTATCTTCCCTGTTTTTACACAACATGGAGCATAAATTGAGAGAAATAAAGCCTTTTTCCAGGTTTTTAAATGTATATACACATATATATACATACACACATATGTATCCTATACATATGTGTGTATGTATGTGTATGTACATATATGTGTGTGAGTGTGTGTGTGTGTAGGTAGACAGAGAGTGAGAGAGTGTATAACTCCTTAGGTGCTAAATATGTTTATTATACTTCTTTAGTTGGTTTATTTCTTAGCATTGTAACTTTAAATTTCATCTCCCTTTACCCTAGTACTCTTAAGGTATAATAATGGTCTCAGATGGTTCAACATATTAACAATGAACTTAATATTAAAAACAATTTTTTAGTAAGCTAATAAGTTACCATTTTTTTTCTATTCGTAACTTCACATGCTGAGCAGCCTAAAAATGAAAATAATATGCCTTTGTCTGAAACACAATAGCACATGATACTATTCTTTAACCAAATCCCAATGTATGTCTTTAAAGACTAAAGGAACTGCTAAGATTACAAGTTTCTGGGTTATTCTCTGTAATATGATGCATGCCAAAAAGGAAACATGTATGTTAGAGGAAAATAACAACTATAAGTAGAAAAGTGGTTCCCTCCCTTCCACATCCCACCCCTCTCTTCAAAGAAGCACATTTGTCTAGGTGACTGTTAGGAGGAACTAATTCATCCATTCATTCATTCAAAGGTCCTTTCACTTAATAGTGCTAGGCCCACATTTACATGCTTACTAAAAACTCCTCCTTCTATAGTGGTGGACAAAGGGAAAAAATAATCAAGAGAAGATTTTGGTGGTATGTTGCAATATGAAATCAAGACTTGAATGGCTGTAATATTTTAACCAACACTGACTTCTTTGAAACTCTTTGATGATCACAAAGCTAAAAATCATTCCTACCCTTGATTAGAGAAAAATCTGATTTTCCTGTTGCATTGCCTTCTTGAAAGAGATGATGAGGGAAAGTGCCACGGTGAAGAGCCGAGACTGAATCAAAGAATATTGATTTTGTGTCTAACCTAGCTTGCACTTTTTTAGTTCCAACACCTCACCGGGAAATACATAGAGGCTGTTTCTACAATAAAGTCACCTCTGACTAGAGAAAATTATTGGTTAGGGAAATGGGGAAACATCTTTCTCCATAACAGTACTTGAGTGTTTTTCTTTATAAAAAAATTTACCCCCTTTCCTACTTCTTATTTTTGTGATTTTAAAGAAAATGCCAGGCTTGAGAAGGGATACCTCGGGTGCTGATGATGGCTCCCTGGGATTGGGTTCCTATCACTGTTGCCACCAGCTCAGCCACCACTTCATGCCCTTTTGTTAAAGGTGAATGTAGATTTCATAGATGTACTATAATGGGTAGGTGTAGTAATCTAAGACCGATACTGAAGCTGCCCTGTTTCCCAGGGTTTTAAAGAACAAAACAGATATGAGAGACAACATGAAGAATTAACAGAACCCAACAACTAACAGGGCATAAAGGATGAAGAGAACAAAGTCTAGTGTGAAGGACATATCCTGGAGAATGATGGTACCACCATCCAAAAAAAGTGTTAATAAAATAAAATAATTCATGAGCTGGAACCACCTGCTATCTGATATACCTGTTGGCTGCATTAATATCACCATTAATTTCCAAAGTGTGAGTGGAAGGAAACAGGATTCACAGCACAACAGTTGTGAGCACTTAGTTTCTCTTCTAACAATGAGCAACGCACATCAGCAGCTTGGGTTTGCAACTTGCAGGCTTGGGTTTTAAAAAGCCTTTTCAATAAGTCATGGCACAGGCACCATCCTGAATCCATACAGTAGTCCTATAAAAAGCATGCTCGTCATGTAGAATTGCTACAGGCCTAGCCCAACATGAATGGAAAATGTTCTTATAGTCAGAGTTGCACAAAGTGGCAGGTCCAAAGCCATTTAAAAATGAGAAAATGGCCTTCTGATAAATAAAATGACACTTCTGAGGCTGAACATAATTGAACGAGCTTTGTGCTGACAGAAGACTAAGGAAGCTTTCCTCTAAGGGGCTACTATGCAAATAGTACTTTCTGGACTTTGTTGATTGTGAAAATGGAGGCCATGGCAGTAAGAGAGTTGCACAATTGCAGCCAAAAGCATGGAGGAAAAAGTCTTGCCTGTGTTTGTAGAATGACATAAGACGTTAATTGCCATGAGATCCAATTAAGTATGTGCTTTACAACTTCAGGAAAGTACAAATGACTCTTAATTTTCTCAGAGTTTGCTTTGCAGTGAAAATTCAAAAGACTAAAATTAATTTAGTCAAATTGATATTTTACCTAATGATTTCAGAGACTTAATAGTGAATATACCTCTTGATGTTGATGTAGCTACTGTAGGTGCTGAATTACAAAAACATTTTTCCATTTTTTGGCTCCCCATCTTCATTTATTCCTTTTCTTTGGCACACTGTATGTGTCCAGCCCTTTACTACAATTTGTTATTTATAAAAAATATAGAGTACATTTCAATCCTGATGGATGAAATCAGAATGCTGGCTGAGCTATGTGTCAACTGACTTAAAAAAAAAAAGGAGTTTAAAACCTGATTCTGTCTCAGCCATAGGACAAATAAGTTCTGAAATCTAACTTACAGCATGGTAACTATGATTAACAAAACTGTATTATATACTTGCAAAGTTTTAAGAGCGTCAATCTTAAATGCTAACACACTCACATACACATGTATACATTTTAATAATATGAAGGGATGGAAAAGTTAACCTCATTATGGTAATATATTTTATCATTTTGCAATATATGCATATATCTAATCACATTGTATACCTTAAACTTACATATACATCATTAGTATCTTAGTAAAGCTGGGGTACGGGTTCTGATTCTGGAGGTAAATGGCTACAATGGATGAATATGAGGCTTACCAAGTTTTGAGTGGTGATTTGGGTTATATCCTTGACATGTGATTATACCCTTAGAAGTCAATAAGTCTCTCTGTCACAGCGTCAATGAGAAAACTTTGGCAAACTGTTTAAAATTCCTTAGGGAAAAATGTTGGCAATTTTCTACTTAAGGACAGCCTACATTCTAAATATTTTTAAACTCTGACACAAGTTTGACACATTGAGTGCCCACTATGTGCCAGACATAGTTATCTAAGATGAGACATCTTTGCCAACCAGCATCTCTTCACTAGCATGTTTCCAGGTAGTTTGCGAGTCAGCTATTTATAAATTGGGACACATTTTCCTAAAGAAAAAAAAAATTTTTAATAGTGGTTAGATTCTCAAGCCAATCCTCAAAAGCTAATTTAATTCATAATGAAGTGGAACTCGACTTCTAATAGAATCCTCAAACCTAACTACTGATTTTCAACCCTGGCTGCACACATCACATTATAATCACCTTGGAATTTTTTTAATAAGTATTAATACCCAAACTATACCCCCAAGACAATATAATCAGAACCCATTATCAGTAGCAGTGTTGGGAACTGGAGCTTGGAAGAAAATGGAGAGGACTGAAAACAATGCTCCTAGGGAGAGTGGGATCAGGGTTACTACTGGGAGGTAGAGGCCAGGGCTCTAGGGGTTAGAGGATGGGCCAGGGTATTGTGGCATCAATGTCTAAAATAAGAAAAAGAATGCCTGTGGGAGAAGAAATTGTATTATGGCCTCAAGACCTATAAGAGCTTTTGATCTCTGGTAATAATAAAGGGTTTTCCTAGAGTGGAAAAATTGTGGAGGTATCTGGAGTACTCAAGTGTAGGAGCATAAGAATTTGTGCTGCAGTGATGGGAAGGGAGCTGATAAGAATCCAGTTGGTCAATATCACTCACCAGCTCCTTTCTTCTAGTTCTTGAGGAAGGAAGGCAGCTACCTTCAACTCACTTTCTTACTTTGGGGTGAGGCTTTCACAAAATTTTATGCCTCTACAAAAAGCAAATGTGTAGTTCTCTTTATCCTCTTAGCATGATTATGGACCCTTAAGACTAAGCAGACTTAAAAGGAAAAGAAGAGGAATGGAGGGAATCCAATAAGTGGGCTCCAAAAATAGGAATAATTCTGTGTATCTACTGCTGCTTTCCAACAGCTTTCAGAGTTCAGAAGCTCTTTCAGTCACTTCTGTGCGGCCCTTTTCATCAGAAACATGAGTATAAAGTGTTATCACCAACTGGAGAAAGCAAATATACTAGATGGAGGATCTCTTCAGCTGTTTTACTGTGTCCTCATTTTTATAGCTAGGAGTAGAAATTTCTGACATTCTGTGACTTGCAAATCAATGGAGGAAAATCAGTGAAGATAACATTCACATTTCAATCAGATGTTCTTAAATAAAAGACATTTTCCAAATTCACTCTGTATTTCTTCCTGGTATTTTCTAGGATATATTGCTTTAGCTCTGTGTTCTAGTTCCCTCTCTATGACGTTTTGTCTTCTCTGGATTAACAAAATTACTGAGCTTGAAGAATTTCAGAGACACGTGTAAGTTATCTCTTCTGGGGCAGGTACAAACTAGGCCCTCTCACTATTGTCTTTAAGGCCACTGAGAGCATCTCTACCCACTTGTCCTGGACAGAGTCTCTGTGAGATAGCAGGATACCAGAAGGCAGACGGAACAGGCAAAGGTGGGGGTCAGCGCTGCTGGGTGTTTTGGGGGTCTTCGCTTTCAATTTGATTCTGTTTGAACTGAGGATGACAATCAGTAATAGACATTTTGACATTAACCAAATAAAGCCTAAAGTTATCTCTCTTACTGGAAGAAGGAAATTATTGCCATTATCTTCTCTCTGATCAGGTCCTTAAAAATGCTGAGATTAATCTCTCTTCTTTACATTTTTGGATACTTCTGGGGTTTTTTTTTCCTGATGTAGGTAGAATAAATTATTATGAAACAAAGAAGGGATGCCCTGGCTATACCAGTTTCTGGAGGTTCTGATACAAAAAAACTTCTGGTATGAAGAGGGTGTGCACAGAAGGACCTCTCCCCAGGTCCAGATTTACTGCAAGCAACAAACACATAGGTCTTTTTCCCGTAGATTTCCAGGCGAGCTGTGTAGCAACACTGAGGAAGACACTACCTCCATGAAAGAAACTCTTCACTAAGCAAGGAATCTGTCTCAATTGCAAACTCTGGATAGACTTCGAAAAAAGAATTTTCTCCTCTTAAACCCTATGTCATCTCAAGAATAGAGAGAAAAAAATGTAGTTTTTAGGACTGAAATTCCTGGGCAAAAATAAATTGGAATCACATTGTACCCTAGCGGGCAAACCGCTCGTTTAAGAGGTGAGACTTTTGAGGCCGAGACCTTCACCAGGTCATCTGACTGAGGTGTCCTACTGAAGCAGGCAGACCTCCCTTTTAGGAATTTGCTGGTACAGAAGGAGAGCACAATCCGTGCCTGCTTTGATAAAGTCCCTAATTATACCTATTATTTGGCAAAGGTATTATGCATAAGGTAGTCAATCAGTGTCAGCCTTTTAGGAAAATGACAAATAAAACCTCCTTCTCTAAGTTAGACACTAAAATTCTCAGTGCCTGAGGACCCATATGTCAGCTGTTGCTTTTGATCTTTTCTAATTGAATTATCCTTCTTTGGTGAGCCAGATAAAAACAATTTTAATAGATGTGGGAAATGGGGTACAGTTATGCTTTTCCTATTAAAAATAAATACTCCCCTCGAAATAATTTATTTCAGGACTTATTGAGCCATGTAACTTAGAAAAGCAATAATAGACTCAGATAGGTAGGAAGTGGCAGCAAAATTAGTCTTTCTTAACCAGAAGAAGGTCAGAGCTGCTTTGTGTTTTTTTTTTTTTAATTTTATTTTTCTGCATAGTTGATTGCTGGGGCTCTGGCTGAGGCTGATTTAATGATGATCCCAGTGGTACTGGAGACCTTAGCAACAAGCTTGGATACCCAATCTCCTTCAATGGAGTGAAACCATCTCAAATCTGTCTCAAAACCTTGTTAAAACTTAGCTGTTTAGAAGTTATTTTTAAATGCAAATTTTCATTCTGAAAGAGAAACAGGAGCTCAGAAATCATTTTTTAGCAGAAGTAAGTTTGAGTCAGATTCTGTGCTAGACCATTTCTAAAGGGAAAGAACTTGGCCTAACTCAAGTTCCAGTTAAGTCAAAAAGTTAAGGAAAAGTGAGTCATTCTATTTCTCTTCTAAAAAGGTAAAGTGCCAGGAAAAAATCTTTTACCTACTTAAATATACTCTTACATGATTACAATCTTTCCTTTTTTTCTTTTCTTCATTCTTAAAGAAAGTATATGCAGAGAAAAGGGCTGATAAGAGAACTGGAAGAGAAAGTCAAAACTTTTTATTAATTACAAGGTTGGCAGAGGAATAGGTACCTATGCCTTAGGTAGAGAAAGGTGATTAGCATTCAGAATACTGAAGCCCACATCAATTTAGTAAAGGCATGATTTCAAGATAAGTTGAAGGTTAAGTTAGAAAGAAACAACTTTATAAAGCCTAAGTATAAAACTAGGATCAGATCAAATAGTGATTGTTAATAAGAATTAAAGATTCGTTAGAAGCAAAGTCCCTAATTATACCTAGAGTATTTAATAGAACTTGTTTTGTTGGAAAAGATCTTAAAGGTCAGCCAGTCCAACTTCAAATCTTTGGTTGCAAGGAACAGACGGCTCCTTCAGCTGACACAAGCCAAAGAGAAGAATTTATTATAAGGTTATAGAATCTAAGGGCTGGAAGGAAGCCATGCCTGGGGAGTGAAGTGGATCCAGGAACTCGATCTTATTTCAGAACTTATCCTTTATTTCTTTTAAAATCAATACATATTTCTACATCAGTGGCATAAAACTATTATTTGAACATGACTGTGGTTGAAATTCTAGTGTTTTGAATCCTGAAGTTATAAACATAAGTGTCTAAAGTAGTGATAGTAAGTCTATGCAAAAAAATACAGCTTTGTAATAGAGATGTGTAATCTCCTTAACATGGACTATGTTACTATAACTGCAGTTACAGGACTTCGGTGATGAAAGATCCTAAATCTACGTAAGCAAATCCTCTTATTCCACCCTTAAAAAAAAAAAAAGTAGTCAAGGAAGAAAATTTCCTAGAGGGGTAACAGTAAAATCAGAAGAAAACTTGAGATCTATTGATGACTGCTCTATCAGACATGTGGTATTTTGGACAATTCTGAGAATGACAATGGCCAAGAAGGAACTTAGTTAAGAACCTGAGTTCTCTGGTGCAAGATTGTCCTTGGACAAGTTCTTTAAATCTCCCTGAACCTTCATTTGTATAATAAAGATATTAATACTCCTCATAGTATGAGGTTATTGTGAGTATTATATAAGATGACCTATGCCTACTTCTTGGCACAATATTTAGTACATATAAACGTTCCATAAATAATAGCAGTTATTAATCAAAAAAGTTTATTTAGTCATTTTTTTGCTGCACAATAAGCTTGAAAGTCAATGGCTTACAAGAGCTTTATTTCTCACTCATGGGTCTGTGATCAGCTATAGCTCAGCTAGGCTTAGCTGAACTTGGCTTCAGTTTTGGACTTGTATGTGCTGCATGGGTTTCCTCATCCCAGGACCAAGGCTGAAGGAGCACCCCTTACCTGGGATGCGTTGGAAGGAAGAAGTATAAGAAAAGGAACTATGCGATTCTTCTGAAAGTCTCAACTGTGAACTGTCACAATGTTCACTTCTACTTATGTTCCATCAGTCAAAGCAAGTCCTTTGGCCAAGCCCAGAGTCAGTGTGACAGGAAAATTATTACACCCAGGAGCAAACCATGTCCAAGGAGAAAACGAACAATACAGTCTAGCACAGGAAGTTGAAAGAAAATGTATGACCTTTGAGACAAGGGCCTCTATGGTAGCTTGAATTATCTAAAACTAGAATCCACACAGGCTGTCCATGATACCTCATTTCTTCAAAATTATAGGTCATTTAAAAAAAAAGAAAAGAAAACCCAGAGATCCAGGGAAGACAACAGAGTTATTTAGGGTAGACATTGGGTGTTAAGGTACATAGTGTCATCCCTTATAGAAACTTTACAAGGTAGAGGACATGTTGCTTTAGAGGTAATTTAGCTCAGCATTTTCAGACCTGAATGGTATATGAAAGGGTTTTCACCTTTAAAGTAGCAAAGATACCTGTTTTTATTTCCATTAATCAAAGAAACTCAGTAAATTAAATGTTTTTGTAGAAACTGTTTCCCTTTTAAATAGAACAGGGTGAGAGCCTTCAGGTGTATATTGAAGAAACTGGCTTTGTGATTACTGGAGATTAGAGGAATTTTCTCATGACTTATAACTTAATTTGCAACACAGATGAGCACTTCTGGGTACATCCGTTAACATCACACATTTTTTTAATTGTTTTTATTCTTAGTCATATTTGTTTACATTTTTTCTCAGTTTTGAATTAGTGAGGGATTTGATGAGAAAAAAAAACATAATTCTGCCAATTTTCCCCTAGATACTTTTCTCCAGATCCATAAATTTCCATCTAGCTACATAGAACATCAAGATATCACTAATATTTCAAAACATAATATAAGGAAGAAAAATAAATCAGTGTTACTTATGCATCCTGTCTCTAACCAATAATGTGTTATGAAAATAAACACTGATGATGCTTCGAGGTCCATTCCAGATTAGAGGACAGATCAGAACTATTCTATATTCCCATTATTTTTATATCTCAGTACAACTGCACAGCCATTCCCTCTGCGTGAATTGCTCTAGTTCTCCTTTTTCTGGTATTTTTATTTAGCCTTATTCCACAGCTCAGCTCTTACCTCCGATTGGGTCCAGCAGTGTCTGTTACTCTTCCCTCAGTATTCCCATAGCACTTGCAGAGAAATTACCTCCTTGATAGCCCTATTTTTGAAAATAGTCATTGAGTCTGTCTTCCCCACTTGACTTTGAGTTGAAATCAGGAGCAACTTGGTATTTCCAGTACCTAGCATAATGCCTCGCACCTGCAGTGTACTCAATATATTTCTCTTGAATGAATAAAAGTAAGCAGAATTGAAGCTTAATGAGATTAGAAACTGGAGGGGACATGGGAGGAGAACACTTCAGGAAGACAGAAAGTATACACAAGTAAACAAAATAAAAAGATAGAGGTTGGCATGCACAAGATTTGTTTAAAGAACAGTAAAGGGGCCCACATGACTAGATAAGAGAGTTTAAGAAGAGAAGTCCTAGCCAACACATTAAAGAGTTTAGGCTTAAATGGGCAGGACCTTGAAAGACACTCATTGTCTCAGTCTGCTGAGGCTGCCATTACAAAATACCACAGATCGGGTGGCTTAACAACAGAAATTTATTTCTCACAGTTCTGGAGACTGGAAGTCTTAGGTCGAGATGCCTTCTCGCTGCGTCCTCACATGGTGGGAAGAGAGAGAGGACTCTGACATCTCTTCTTAGAAGGGCTTTAATCCCATCATGAGGACCCCACCCTCATCATATCATGTAAAGCTAATTACCTTCCAAAGGCTCGTTTCTGAACACCATCACATTTGGGATTAAGACTTAAACATATGAATTTGAAGAAGATACAAGTCAGTCAGTACTGAGTGGTTAAGAAACCAGTTCTGCTTTAATGAAATGGCCCAAAAATGCCCCCCTCATCCATCCCTGCCACTCCTGAGGTTCCATCGTTCATTTAAGAAAGTGAATGAAATCCCAGAAATCAACATTTTTCAATCAAAGGGACTTTAAAGCTCAAGGGCAAGAGCGAAATAACCTTTTAATTTCTGAGAGGAATGAACAAAGTAATTTTTGTGAGTGGTAGCCTCTATTTCTACAGCAGCCATAAATCATACCTTTGGGAGCTGTACCATTTTACTTTTAAATGTACATCTTGAAAAGAACACAGTCATTTCTTATTACACTCTTTATGTACAATTTCATTGAAGTCATCACTAGTCAGAGTCCTGTTGATTCTGTGGCAGGAAAACTATTTGTTATATTCACAGTCCAAGAGCCTACTGATTAGGGCAGGCATTTCTCATTAGCTGCTTGGGATTATAGTACAGTCTTATGCTAAGATTTACTGCTTTCTGCATTTACTCTTGGTCCATTTTTTTGTTTTTTTCCAGGCCTAGATTCTTTTCATTTGGCACATTCTTTTAAGAACTACCATCCACAGTATGATGATTATATCCATTTGAATAGTTTACATCCATTTGCAAATGATTCAGGCCTACATGGAGAATTCTGCTGTCTGATTTACAGAAAGTTGTTGCCGCCTAAAGATTTTCTGTGCATGTCCTATTGACAGATAGCACAGATATACAGTATTAATATAACAGGCAAAACTCCAGAGTATTTCCATAGCTCCCAACAATCAAATGGTATATAAAAATATATGACTGGGGGACAGCTGAAATTTTTTCCACACTTTGACCTTTGCTTCCATTAGACTGGTTCACAATATTAGACTGAATCCCAAGATATTACTGATAATCATTAGCTGTTTTTCTTACTAAGTCTCTTTGTTTAAATATATTCTTTCATTATCCATGTGCTTTTGGGAAAAAAATGGGGGAATGAATGTTTTTAATTGAATAATCTGTATTCTGTCATGTATTCCTTTCTCCCTAGAAAGGTATATGGAAACTTACTTTGCTATTTTTATTTATCCTGCCAGTGGAGTATATTGATGAGGTCCAATTGTGTTAAAATAAGACACGAAATATTGATTAACTCTTTTTTAAAATTCTTCTTTTACTCCTAAGTATTGCAGATTTCAAAAGGTGCTGCCAATATTGTGCTGTCCAATAAACCTCCATTATTAGGAGGATCTTGATCCTCTTTGGGCTTTGAGAAATGATTATTATGCTCAGAATACTCCAAGCCTTCTTTTCATCAGTTCATGGAAGGAATGAGTAAGAAACAGTAGAATTTAGGCTGCAAACTTTGAGCCAAAGTCCCTCAAAGGAACCATTCCACGAAGAGGAGGCAACCCCAGAGACTAAGGCTACTCTTCTCATCTTTTTTTCACCTGACATTTTTTCTTTTTCCCCATTGCATACCCGGCCAAGTGAACTTGCTGATTCCTAGGGTTGTATTAAATGTAAGTTCATGATTCAATACTAATGAAACCTGAGCGGCTTCAGATAGACTCGTAAGGAAAGGAAAAGAAGCAAGATGCTTGGCTGGATGAGGAAAGCCAGTGGATCAGTGAGTAGGGAGAATAAGAATTGTACATAAGGAGAATCCACATTTTTAGGGTTAGGGACATCCTCAAGGCAGCTATCCTAAGCCAAGAGTAGGCACTGAAGAATCGAGAAATCTACTGCCCTCTTAGAGCACAAGTGAGCTTGGGACAGGAATCTGGTAAAATGTGAAAGAGAACTTACTGCATAGGACATATCCCACAACAAAGAATAATCATATCTGATGTGTCAAGGGTACCAAGATTGAGAAACCCTGATATAGAGAAAGTGCTATTATTTTGCTCATCAAAGTATAAGCTTCTTGAGTTCTGAACCCAAATCACTGAGCTAATGATGTTCAATAATTAGCACAGCATCCTGTGATCAGATAGATAATAAATTCTATGTAATCCAGCTTTCTTTTGAAGAATAACCATTTCAGTTTCCTCATTCTTCTTTCGAAATTATCTGAAATTAATAAAAGGGAAATGTCACTTAGTAGAAAGTTTCCCTGTCCCAGGCAATAGTAGAAAAATGTTTTGCAGTATGTTTCCAGAAATGAGAAGATGAGAGAGAATGCTCAGGAGCAAGAGTGCAGGCAAATGAAGGATGCTAACAGCCAAAAATGTTATGGCTGGTGTAAATAAGGACAACTTGACAGAGAACAGATCCCTGTGGACATGTCATGGCCTTTAGACATCAGGGAACAGGGCTAAACATCGAGGGGCAAGGTAGCTTATATTTTATTGGTAATAAACTAGATGAAAGATTCTATTTTAAATGATATGCCTTCAAGCATGTGCTACATCAAGGTGTTGACAGCATCATTTTTCCAAGAGATGAGCAAGTAAATTTAAGTAGTTTCCAAGTGGTAAGTATCTTGATTACCAAGGAGCAGTGGGATGCAAAACTTGGCCGGTGGAAATAAATGATTGATAGCTTCCTCTTACACTCCCGCCTTTATTTTCAACTGCATGGCTCATTATTCTGGCACATTAATTTAAGCTTTCCTATTGTACTGAATTAAGGTCTTAAATTCTCATATCATCCCTATGGGACTCTTGATTGTTTATTTGTAGATGACAATAATTGTTTTTATCGATCCCCAAATGTGGAAGGTATAAAAAGTGCTATGGCTGATGGCCAGCTGGTATAGTTAGTGCTGCGTGCATGCGTGACAAATTACAAGCAAAATTTGGCCCCAGAAGAGACTCTTTTAGAATTTTTTAAGGCATCCAATAGTTATCACTGGGTCCCTCCAAGCTCAAAAGCATAAACAATTTTATGTACATGAGCCTAAGTCTTTTTGTTGTTGTTTTTATTGAAACTCAAAAGGTCTACCTGGGTATAATTTATACTACCTCATTTCTAGTATGCTTACACAGCAGGAGAGTTTGCGAATGGTGCATCTACAAGAATTACCAGACCCAGCTGCCTTCAGGACAATGAGTTTACTTAGGGACACAGGTCACCAGGGCATTTATTCACAAAAATTCCTAGATTAATCTAGCAGTTGCCTTTATTCTACCACAAGTATTATTATGTGGACAATGGCTCCAAAGAATTTTAGAAGAAACCACTTTGCTAGACCCAGCATGTATTGTGGGTAGGAGACCTAACATGATTTCACATCTCAAATATATCAGGGGCACTAGGGAAAGAAAATGCAACTATCTAATTAACTGCTGTTTGCAGGACAGGGCACTTGGGCAGTATGAGCCTCCCCAGGCTGAATCGAGCTCAACACAGCTTGCTTAAAGAGCTTTGGGGCTAATTATTATGATCTATCTACTTAGAAACAAAATAAATCAGATTGCGCTTAAACATAATCAAGTATCAGAAATGTGGTAATTTTTTTTATGTGGTGAGATGGAAATATCTTTGACCAGATGCCAAACTCTGAGATTCCTGACCTTCTTTTCCTACGATAAAGAGAAGATAGATATGCAGAGGAGCCACTTTGATAATTGTGCTAATTGTACTCTATCGTTTGAGGGTTCTGCTCTGAAAGCTTGCTATTGAACTCTTAGAAATAACTGTCTGGGAGAGCATGTTTTGCAGAGTAGTGGTCCATATGTCACACAAATGATCTCTTTTTTATCCTGGAGATATATTGTTATCTTAGTCCTTCACAGCAACTCCATGGACAGACCAATTCCTAGAAAAGCATATAAGAAGAAAAACAATTTTATGTAATTTAGATTTATTTTTTCTTTCACTCAAAGTAAGCTTTACTTTCAATACTGTAGTCCAGTTGTGTCCTCAGTGTTGGATAGCCATTTCAGCACCTTCCATGAGGAGGGAAACATGGAATTCCTCCCACTAAAAGTTTAGTGATTATAGCCATGCCCACTGCAAGTTAAAAATTATATACAAAAATATACATCCCAGATATTTAGTGGCATGTCCACCACAGAAATCGGCTTTAAATGTGATATGACTGATTAATGTGTTGGTTAATTGCACATCTAACATGTTTGGAACATGTCAAATGATTAAAGATTAAAACTGACTTTTGAGGGTGACGATCACAGAATCTTTTGATTTCAAAATTGGAAGGAACCATAGATATAACTTAGCTCAACCATCTCATTTTAAAGACAAGAAAACTAAGATGATACGAAGAGCCTAAATAAGTTGTCCAAAGCCTCACATTCAGGAAGTGGCAGAGCTGGAATGTGAAACTTCTCTCAATTCTGCACTACACTCACTACTGACTCAGAAACACACAGGCTTGTGCTTTGTTGTACTATACAGTGATTCATTATTTTAACATGTGTGCCTCCCCCACTAGACCATGTGCTCTTTAAGAAAATATGTATTGCCAACTTCTAGCATAGTCAGTAGCACATAGTAGGATCCCAATAAATGTTTATTGAAAGAATAAATAAATGGGTGAATAAACAAGACCTGGATTTCTAATCATGTACAAACAAGTGCTATAATTTTTAGTAACCTCTACGAGTGCTTGGTCAGCCTAGTAACAAAGAATAAAGAAAATGGAAAAGCAGAAAAAGTAGTATGAGAAGGCATGAAGAGGAAAAAACAGTATAAGATTCAGCAGGAATAATAACTGGAAATATTCACTACGCAGACAAATTTCTAAATTCAATTTTAGAGCTTGTTGTCAAGAATCTTGCTTCTTCTGATCTCTCCCAATTTTCAGATAAGGAAGTGGTAACTTAAGCAGATGGTGCTTTAGATACTTCCCATCACTGCTGTTCTTCCTCAGTCTCCAGAATGCAGGATTGGCTGCAGGTTCAGCGATATAATAAGCAAAGTTGCCCTTTCGTATATTTCAATTCTCTATGGTACTTCTTCTCACCCATTAGGCACCCGTTCTTAACTCATGCTGCTGCTACTATTCCTACTATGGAAGAAAATGCATTATTAACTCATTGTGATCCTGTTTCTGGAATATTTTCCATACAGAAAACACGCCAGGAGATACAAAGGAAAGTACTTAATATTGAGGCATTTCAAATTCAGTGACAAGTAAACAGAGGGAATGGAGATATATGGGCTGGGTTTTCTCTTTTCTTGCAAATGGCCCAACGTCAATGAAAGTAAAGGTTAAAAAATCCAGTTATCAACACCCATGTGAGTTTGTGTTGCTTCTGAAATGCTTGCATGTTATAATTTGATACTAAGCAGTGATTGTTTAAAAAAAAGATTGAAGGGTTCGGGGTCCTAATTATAGCACACTGGTGGCTTGGTACTGGAGAACTGCATCAACAACACTGGACTTCCTTACGGAACAACTACTATACGGGGTGCTGTATAACCACTACTATACGGAGTGGTTATCCGTGGCTAAGTGTCAGTTCATAGGAGAAGAGCTAGCTTTGCTCCTGTATGCAAAGGAATGAAATTTAGTGTTTTTTTTACAAGTGGTGCAACATAAATGCCAAACCACCTGGGGTTACCTAAGTGCTCCAATGGGGAGAGATTTAAGGAGATAAGCAATCATCTGTTTTGGATGGATTAGATCACCTTGGCTGAAGACAAGTATGGAGATCCAGTTTTTTTATCATACATTCCCTTGAACTATTTGGAACTTGGCAGAATTTTCCAATCAACGCTACATCTAACTACATCTACCATTCTCCTCTTTGAGTTACTAATCTTCCCATCTCTTTCTTAAGCACACCAAATGCACTCACATATTTGTGATTTTGCCCTTAGCATTTCTTTTTTCCAGAACACTTTTCTCTCTTATTGTCTGCCAAGCAAGTGGCATCTGTCACCTATCGCCAGGAGTAGAAGTCCAAACACTTCTACCCACTGCATCTTAGTATCAGAGTTGCTAAGGAAAACACAACACAGTCAAACACTACATAGAACAACATTTTACTCATGTAGAGAAAAAACAGAGCAAGATCAGTTTTAATAGTGGACGTTGGTCCCCCATGGCCAATTGGTCCTTTCCAGCCACCAATGCAGGGCCATTGACCTGCATGCAACTCTCTGTGCCACAGAATGAAGGACTCTGCCCCCCACTGAAGGGGAAAGATATAGCAGTGAGGTTGGCCAGGTACTATAGGCCACACATGCTTAAACAGAACAAAGTACACATTAAGTCTGAAACAGGGAAAGATATTCCCCACACAAGGTGACAAGTCCAGCACAGGCAATGAGAATTCTTTATCATTTAATAAAGAAGTTCTAGGCCCAAGGCCCATTCTTATGTGTGTGTGTTGACTACACACATGAGATTGTCTTTCCCAATGTGGTCCACATGGCTTCCTCCCATTCCTCCCACCCTCTTTTTTTTCAGATCTTTGTTCGCATGATCTAGAATGTCTTCTGTGGCCAACCTTTATAATATAGCCATCTCCAAACCCAGTCCTCTGGACTCTGTGAAGACAAAATCTTTGGTTGTTTTGGTAACTGCTATATCCCTAGCATCTATAACAATGATTTAGGTTTTCAATAAAGATGTGTTTAAGAGATTGGTAAGATAGGTCTTACAAAGGAAAAGCCTTATGATGCCCAGAAAACAGTGAAAGTAAACTTTTCAAATGCTTTCATAGAGCAAGGTATTCACCTACACTGCATTGAATTTACACTTAGAAACCCAACAAGACTTGGAGATAGTGACATGTCCAAGAAAGCAGATAGCAAACACTATTATCATTCAGTTCCCATCAGAGCTCCAAGCAACTTTTAGAAAATCTGTCATGTGATGTAGAGCACTAATTTGTGTCATTCGGAAAATCAAATAAATTATTTTTCACCTGAAGGGAGCAAGATTATTTGACTCCAGATATTTGCCATATGGCTTCTCTACCATACAACATAGCTTCTAGGTTTAAGGTAGTAAGAATGAGAGCATGCCTATAAATTATTCAGAGATAATTCAAAATAAGTGTGAACCTTAGACAGATTGTCAAGTTTCTTAATGCTTTTTCCTAATAAAAAGTGCTATGTTTTTGATAAAAAGTTGCTTGTTTCTCACCACACTTTATCGTTGCTCTGTGTATGTTTTGTTTTGTGTTGTTTTGTTTTGTTTGTTGTTTTTGTTCCCCCTACAGAGTCCAGTCTGGCTCTTACCTCAGTACTGGGTGGTTTACCTTCATTCTAGCCATGGATGCCTGTTATGGCATTCACGTCTACGGGATGATAAATGACACCTACTGCAAGTAAGATCACAGGAAATTATTTTTATGCATCTCCAATTCTGATATCTTGTCAAAATATCACAATTCATTTTAATACCATAAATCTGAGAAACAGATAAAGCAACAATTATTTCCTGGTATTCTTTGCTGACATGACATTTTATTGTCAATGCCTCAAGTTATGACTTTTAGGGGTGATAAGAAGAAAAATATTTACCGCAGTCTAATGGCAAATGTCAGAAGAAACACTTTTCCCTTAATCAGTGGCATATCAGGGACTTGTGGCTTAGAAATACAGAACAAGTTTAGTGGTTATTTAATTTGCAAAGGAAATTTGTCATTTCTGCAGCTCTAATGGCTTGAGAGATGGCTATCTACTCAATGATTATATTTGATCATGAAGGACAAAATGTCCTAGAGCCTCAGAGGAGCTGATAGCTTAACAGGAATTTCTGGAAATAAGTGAGTAATTTGGCAGATCCTTATTTAAAATAGGTATCTTTATCCACATATATCCCCACTGATGGGATAGTTTCTAATTAGATAATAAAACAAACCTTCCATGCTTCATCAAGGTTATGAAATGTATTTCCCTACCAATAGTTGGCACAATGTATTTCAGAGAGTTTTTTAATCATATTATAAAAATGGTAATTAAGCTACAATCTTCATGATCAAATATTTCTACCCTAACAATAAGCATATTGGAGCACAGATGAAACCAAAAATCTTACTCTGAAAAATCACAAAGCTTCTTCAAGCTCTGCAAGAGCATCAGGCTATCCAAAGTTTGCTTTCATTATAACACTATTTCTTCCTTCAAAGGATAGCTATATGTTTGAATGTAATTGGTGTGACATATAAATTTTATTTGATTTATTAAAGCACTAAGGACCTGGTACATCTTCCTAAAAGCTTTTATACATAATAGTTTTAACTGAGTTCATGGACAAGAATCATGCATAGGTTTGCAAGTAAATGCATTTACTGGGCACATAATGGATTCTGGTAAATGAATGCTTCATTCTTCATCTCAATCTTTCTCTCTCTTTTTTTTTTTCTTTTCTAGGACAGAAGGGTATAGAAAAGTCCCCTACCATTACTATGAACAAGGAAGAGATGAGTGTGATGAATATTTTCTTCATGAACATGCCCCATATGGAGGACATAGGTTTATCACTGAAAAGAAAGTGTTTGCTAAATGGGCCAAGAAACACAGGATAATATTTACACACCCAAACTGGACAGTGTCTTGATATTCATTTTCCTGATCTTGCCACACCACTTGATGTGATCATAATATTGCAACTGTGATGCTAATAATGCTATGATGATGATGGTGATGATCAAGTTTCTGTACGTTCTCAGATATGGATGATGACTCTGCCAGTAATTTGAACTTGGGATTCCGTGGAGGGTGGTTGTGCTCATTATGTTCTTTCTGAAGGTTCAACATTACATATTGCACTTTATAATTTAACTGGAATTGCAATGAAGGCCAGTAACATGACAGCAGTGACCTAAGAAATGAGGAGATTATCCCACAAGATAACTGCCCAGAATTCTTGAACAGTGAGTACTTCTGGATTTGACCCCCAGAAGCAAGGTTATTGATTCTGTGGTCTCTTGAAATTCAGCAGTCTTACCATTTTGAAGAATGTTTGATTGTCAAACACTGACCTAAGAAAAGTTATCTGGACAGAAGTATCTTACCACTGTTACTAGTTAGCCTGAGGGCAGGGAAAGAATCCCTTCTTGACTACCATCATCCTACAGTACTTCCTACAGCTAAAGCCTCAGGCTATTTCTTAATTAACATGAACATTTACCCATAGGCTTACTTGATTATCTCAAAGACTTAATTCAAAATGGGCCAAGTAGCAAATCTTGATGAATTTCTTTTCTCACCACTCCATTCTTACTACCCTAAACATGTTACTAGAATGATCTACACTAATTTTTAGTTGAGTCCTAAATATTTCAGAAGCCCATTTAAAATGGAATATTTCAACACTGTAAAAACATATACTGTGAAAACATTCCTTCACCATAACTAAAAGGGTTTACTAACTTTGTTTCAACATCAAACAACACAAAATTATATGCATTTTAAACTCATGAAACAGGGAAAACAAAGCATATTTTTACATCATTTTGTATCCTACCATACTTCATAATATATATTTGTATATTCAAATTTCTATTTTATAGGCCTCTCCATACATTACATTATCACTGCCAAGTGCCAACTGTTAGACATGGAGAGGAAATGATTCCTTATATTAAATCTGATAGAACTTTTGCCTTCTTGGGGTTTATTTTCCCCACAGTGTATCAGTTGTTATACCATAACAACAATAATAATGACCTTAATGTCCAAAGTGCTGTATCATTTAGAGCCCTTTCACATAGGCTATCCCCATGCGATGCCATGATCACCCCATTTGTCTATTGCCTATACATTCTGACATCTCCTTAGCAGATGATCTGTAATTTGTTGATTGCTCTGATATATTGTTTCCCTTTGCTAATATTTGTATAGAATAGCATTTACGTAGACTAGTAACCAATTGATTTCGGTGCCAAATACAATATATTATATCAGAATTATGCAAAAATATCACAGGGATGGTCTTGGCCATAGACTGAGAACACAGGTACATTTTTGTTTTTTACTGCATCTATTTAGATGGGGGAAAGATGAGGAAGCAAGAATAACGAGAAGGAATGAAAGCAGAGAAATACAATGGGTTTTGTTTTTTTTTTTTGTCTCAGTCTTGAAATGACTCCGTTCTTCATATATTTACTGCTCATTAAATATTAGAGGATTGACTTGCTGAGAGACCAAAACCATCCTTGCAAATGATTCAAAAGACAAAAGCTAAACTTAATTTACAGAATGTTTGGAAGCCGGAAGTAATGATGCATTTCACCTCAGGAGCAATTTGCAGGTCTTTACCAGTGCTAAGTCCCATCATTAGTCATCATTAAAATGGACTATTTGGGGCAAAAGCCTCTTTCCTGCTTTCTTCTGCCATTTGGATATCCCAGTACTCATGTCCATAAAAATGGCCAAGTGCCAGTTCCATTGTTGAAATTGTTATTATTGTTATTCTTTTGTTGTTTCCTTATCTGATTTGTAGTTTATGTGTGTTGTTTCCAGCTAATGATGGATAGAAATGCCCACTCCAAGAAAAATAAACATATACAAATGTTAAAATTGTAATACTAACTGTCCCTCGCACATACACATTGTGATACAAAGTCTCATTTTTAAATAAAAAGGAACCCTTGATTATCAGAATGCTTCAGGGAATGACATAATTTATTTAGTTTTCTGGTAAATGAAGGGTCAATTCTATTTGTTTTAGATCACACTAATGAAAATCTTTTGAAAGCTTTCTTGTTCTCATGCCTCAGTATAGCTTTCTCTGATGGAGACTTTTGCAGTGCCCTCTGTCCCTCTATGGTGATAGTTGTGGTAGAATAGACAGTGTTTTCTTTGGAGGGGCCAGTGAGGTCTTCCTTCCTCTCCGCTCCCCTCCCCTCCCTTCCCTTTACCTCTTTTCTCCTCCCCTTCCCTCACTTCCCTTTACCTCTTTTCTCCTCCCCTTCCCTCACTTCCCACGCCTTTTTTCCTTAACTAAACCCCAACTTCTACACTTTTTATTGTGTTGTCTCTTGTCTTTTTTTTCTTTTCTTTTTTTTTTGGTCCTAAAACTTGGAAACAAAAAACACATTATTCTCAATTTGGAGACCTAATTAGATGATTTCCAGTGTAATCAGCATTTTGAAAGAATTGCATGACTTATTTTTATCAGCAGTCTTAATGTTCTCTGCGTCCATTTCCTGTTCTTCTTCACCCTCATCTTCCTAATTATAGTGGAAATACAAAATCTAATTTCTCCCACTTTGAGGAGAAATCTAAGATTTACTGATAGGGAAGAGAATGGTAAAGGAGAAATTCAAGAGAGTACCTTGTCATGCAAATTTCTGGTCCATGCCACATATTCTAGTCAACTGAAAGGGATTTCATCCAGCATCAAAACAGTGGAAAATTTAACTGCACTCACTAATCACTGTTGTGTATGTATCCCAGAAGTTAATTAACATCTGTAAGAATAAAAAATATTTCAATACCATCCAAGGCTCTAGACAAATGGACTATAGAAAATGGACACAATTTGCTAAATCAGCATAAAAATATGCAAGCTAAAAATAATATTATTTTTAATTTTGCAGAATCCTAGAAAAAATAATAAAATGTAAAAAGGGTTTTAAAGTAAATGTTTGAATCCTTTCTAAGTTAGCCTAGTGATAAGTAGTGAATGATTTATATTGTTATGATGGTAATATGAATAAGATACCTATTAGAATATATTGCTTTACATTGTTACCAAACCTATCAAAGAAAAACAACATGGAAGAATATTTATATATATGTACATAGTCTATTTGTGTGTGTATGTAAAGGCATACATGCAATCCTATATTTTTCACTGATGTGTATGAATCACAGTAAACCTACTTTAGACTTCATCTTAAATTTGTTGGATTACATTTTGAATACAGATTTTTTTTTTAAAGCAAAAATTCAAATTAACTGTACCAATTGCTAAGAGTACATAAAATCATATTCAATGGCTGGCCAGAAGAATAAAGCTAGAGAAGCTGCTAAATCTGGAACTGAGAACACAATTAGATGCCACAGTTGTCACAAATCAGACCTATATCGTAAGCTCTGCCTATTGCAGCTCAGCTCAAGCCACACTGAAAAATATTGCATCAAGTCATTTACACTGAAGTGAATGAACATCAGTCTCCCTATTCAAATAAGCCTGTCTTTAGCGTAAACAAACTCAGATTTGCATTATTTTTATTTTATGTCTAGAGAACTGTGACCATTGTGGGAAAAAAAATTATATAAGTAGATTGCTCTTTGAGGATTTGCAGTGAATCAGCTGAAATGGGAGCGAAAGTCTGAATTGGGGACTTTGCTGACCTTTTCAGAAGTAAAAAGCTATCAGAAGAGAATCCTTCATTATTATTTCCTTAGAAAAAAGATAACACTTGAGTACTTCACCTGGTGGTGTTAATCGAATGTTAATATCAGCTTAGTTTAATTTTAATGAGCAAGAAAATATCATCAGATGGCTTTTTTTTTTAACATACTCATCTAGGGTTTAATGTGGCATGTTAAATGCAAAGAACAAACTATGGATTCCAGTGTCAATTGTTTGCATGTCTTAGCACAACAAATGATTTACAGTCCCAGGGCTGTGAGGGGAAAAAATGCTTTTCCTTTAACTGCATTTTTAAAAGGCAAGACCTCATCATTTTAATAGCATACATAGACCTAATTTCTGAAGGAGCCAGTACCAGCCTTTGTAAGCAGTCTAGACTTTTAGAGCTTCAGGGAGCTTTAAACCAGACAATCCAACTCCTGAATCTTGGAGTTGAGGACATAGATTTATAGAGGCAAAGTGACTTTCTGTGGCTGTAAAACAGAATAATGGCAGTGTGAGACTCATGTCTTATTCTCTAGTACTTTTTTGTTATTTTTTTTTTCTACATAGATGAGTAGCTGGAAAACTTCATTAGGGACTTTACTGAAAGAGTCTATTCCTGGAAATCAAGGGTTCCACTTAGTGTTGTTACTACTCATGATCAGAGAATTCCTGCACCGAAGTGTAGAAATATTCACATTAATTGAAGAAACCTATCCCAGTACTTGTCTATATTTTCTATTATCTATGTTTGTTGCTAAGATTAGGGCATATTCTGTTATCATGAAATTCTAGGACTAGTTTAAAGAATGTAAAAGTGAGTTTCTTATTTTGTTGTTGTTGTTAATGATGACGAAGCCATTGATACTCCTCAGAAATGCAGAGTATAGAGGCTGCCCGGTGTAACTAGCAGGTCTCCTTGTTTAACTATCCCCAGAGCCTAAATATCCTCATCCCCTACCCAATTCAGCTGCCTGGGTTAGTGAAATAATCCATCTGAACTGGCTGGTGAAGTTACCCTTTGGTTTCACACTCATCTCTGCACTGCACATGATCTATGGGCCGAGATACTCTTCTGGAAGGTAAATCAGAGCCTCAAATGCCCCGTAAGACTCAATTACCATGCAAGGTTGAAAGGGATTTTTTCTTTACAGTCTACTCATATGGTGCTGTTAGAAGAGGAAAATTTTGAAACTATATGCGCTAGGCTCTGAAAATGGTTACTGTGGCTCAGAGAGAGCATATTGTTCTGTTGCTTGTTTTTGCTGAACCTTAGAGAAATCACTAGAGTAAAATTCCATGTAAATTGCTAAGGCATCAAATCAGAACTGTCCTTGGGCATCGTAACATTGCAGAAAACCTCATTTTCCTTTTTAAAAAAGCCCTCCACCCTTTCTTTTCTTTTTTAGAATAGGCACAATTTATTTATGGAAAGAAAAGTTCCTCTTTCACCACAGATATGTCTCCTTTATTTATGCTTTGGAGACCAGAAAAATAGAAGCTCACTTTCATAAAAGTGAAAAATATCTTGGTGAGTAAATCGCCAACTGCTAAATTCACATATTTGCCTATAAAGTGAGCAGTTTCATCTAAGAAACTCCGAAGGGACCAAAAACAGGGCATTTCATGGTTCCTTGTTACTGAACCTACAAAGTACAAATTTCCTCGTGTTTAACTTTGTTGTTACTGCTACTGAGTAAATACCCATTTCTATTACATACAGTATATTTTATGCTTCATTCATTTTTCTGAGTTCACATAATTTTTGCTGTAATCTCTCATTCACTTTAAAAACCTGTAATTTTCATCTATTTATAGAAGAGACTATAAATGCACAGTTGTGCATTGGGTGAATTTTTTTTTCCTGGTATCATATTGCTTTAATTATAGGCACCATGCCTTAGAATAAAGCTTACTAAGTGGCAAAGGGCTACTGGTATCTTTTAGTTTGGTTCACTTTTACTAGGCAATTGGGGAGATGTAAATAAAACCAGAGAGTATTTGTCATTGAAGGAAAAAAAATTGGGGTGGTAGGGAGCAGCTGGGGTAGGAGAATTCAATATACTCAATATCTAAGGCAGAAAGATGTCTAGGAAACTACTGCAGACAATAGCAAGAGTGAATGTGGTCCACAGTAACCATCTGACACTGAATGATATTTATTGCCTTGCTGTGTCATACCTGTTAGCAAAGTTCAGTTAGTATGTAAGCTGCTTAAAATAGAGGAGTCTTCATTCTTTCTCCCTTCTTCTTTCTTCCTTCTAGTCATTCTTTTCTCCCTTATTTTCTTTCTAGAAAACTCAGCACTCTTTCAGTTGGACATTGTAATTAGATAGTTTCTCATTTTACAATTCAGCTTACAGTACTCTAACAAACTCTATAAAAGACCCTTATTTGGATATGATCTTAAAATGAGAGCCTTTGGGAATAAAGTAATAATAACATGTGTGTATGCCAGGTTTATTAAAGGGTTATATACCTCGTTCCATCCCCTCATATATTCTATGAGGTAGGTAATGTTACGATCACCATTCTACATACAAGGAAACTGAATCACAGAGAGGTTAAGCAGTTTACCCAAGGCTGCACAGCTAGCGATGTGATGAGATTTTTTAACCCAAGCAATTTGACCCGGACTCCATACTTAGTTGGGGTAGGCTAATAGGTATAACCAACAACTTCAAACTTCAGTGGCTTACCAGATTAAGGTTTGTTTCCCTCTAAAACATGAGTTTCATGTAGAAGCTCCTCTCCAACCACCTTGTTTCCAAAGGTGACTCAGAGATGCAAGCTCCTCTCATCATGTGGCTTTGCTCTCCTCTGCATCCTTGGAGGCCTCTCTATTTGGCCTGCAAATGTAGAAACAGCATGGGTGATCTTGCGTTGGAGGGTTTTACGGACAGTTCCAAAAGCAGTGTGCATCACTCCACCCACATTCCACTATACAGGTTCAGTCATGTGGCCTGGTAGCAAGGCTGGCAATGTTGTCAGTGGGGGAGGGAAAGGAACAGGGTTTGATGAACATGCAGTAGTCTCTATTATAATATTCTTAGTCATGATGGCATATTGCCTTTTAAAAATCACTCAGTTTTGTGCAACTGTTCTGATGAATTACTTATGCTGATAATCCTTATTAAGAACACAGAAAATTGTCCTTTATGTGAATGTCAGTACCTACAACTCAAACAAAATAAACTAAGGAGAAAATATTTTTATTCAATCTATTATGCCAAGAAAAGAAGTATGATTTCCCTTACTCAAGGAAGTAAAGAGAGAAATTAGTACTCTGGAATACTTGTAAGTGACTTAATTCTACCAATAGTAGAAGTAACATGACTTCTAATGTCAATGATCTGTGCTTAAAGTAAGGTAGATCCATCCTCACCTCTGATCAACCCATTTTTTGTGTGTGTTTCTATTTCCTTTTCAAGACATTATGAAGATTAGACTCCCTTTTCAACTTTTCCTATGGTCATCAGGTCTATGCAGTGGCTGTGATAATTTTTTAAAGTAAAAAATGAAACTGCTAGTTCTCATATCTTAAATTACAAATATCTCTTATACCCTGTTTCCTTTTCTATTTGCATATGAACTTGCTCAAGCAAAAAGGTCCTACTAAGACATAACAATATCAGGGTATATTCCTATGGAGAAAGATCTTTTTTTTTTTTACTTTATTTCTCTTCAGCTTCAAAAGGTTTTCTTCCCTTCCCAATTCTTTCTATTTTTGACATTATTTTCTTTAAGATATCTAGAAATCATTTTCTCATAATGTTAATAGATTGCACATCTTAAAGTTCTTTCTCACCTAATAGGAAACTATTTGCTGTCTTGGGAAAAATGCTTTGCATGTTAACATATAAATCTTCTTAGACTGTCCATTGAGAGAGATTAATTGAGACTCTAAAAACAAAATAATTAGAGAAGGGAATCTGCCCATGTTTACCTTCTAGATCAATGTGAAATTCCAAAGGACAAGAAAATATAGCACTTGGTTGGTAAATGACATAGGCTTGAATTTCTTCTTAAGAGTTGTAACTGGTAAGAATATCTTAAGTTGCTTTACAGGATTAAATTGAGGTTCTCACTAACCCTAAATTCATGGCTAAGATTTGTGAATAGCACTGGTATACAGTGTGTGTGCACCAGCAGCATCTTACACCTTGCACTGTCAAGAGTTCTAGCATCTGTCATTGGTAAAATTTTTCAAACATACAATTTTCTATACTTATAAAATCACTTAAAAATCTAGGTAATCTTCCAAAATAATTTTCTTCCGCATGTTTAAATTTCCCTGGAAGCATAATACATGCAATGAAATTTACTTAGAATGGTCTTCCATCTTCAGTGGCAGTTTCACTTAGAATTAAAATGGCTTATCCAACACATCTTTTGGTGATGCTTATTACAATGGGCTTCATCTCTAGTAAAAAAAAAAAAAAAAAAGGCATACTCTACAACCTTTGATGGATAAAAGGACATTAATGTTGGATGAGGACATTAATGTCATGCAAATGGATCTGTGGATCATGCAGAGCTGTTCAGTATGAAATAATAGAAAAAGGGGAAAAAAGCATTCAACAGTACAAGATATGGGTTCAATGAAACCAAATGAAATTTGACAGGAACAAATGTAAAGCTGGGAAATTAGGTTCAGGAAAGACAGGAGCATGACTTAACAGTAGCAATCATAAAAAATATTTGGAGGTTTTAGAACACTTGTGTAAGATGTAGCTTTTAAAAGGTCACTATAATGTAAGATGCATACGAGAGTCTAAGAACTAGAAGCAAGGGTCAGGACTGACCAGACCACGTCTACAGTATTTTGAAAACTTGTTTTCATTCAATTTCTGATTATGATGCTATTTTATAGCCTGTTTTTGTTCTTAGTAAAAAAATGCGAGCATTTTCCCAATATCACTAAATTATCCTAAAACATTTTCAGTAGTGCATTGTGCCAAAATCTATTTAATCATTCCTCCACTGTCACTTTTCTCTGTATGATAAACAGATTTGTTCATGAATTTTTGAGCACTTCTCTGATTTTTTTTCTTTTATTGTACCAACATACAGTAATGCTTGCTTCCTGCATTCTTGCCAAGAATTGGTGTTATTTTTCCATCTCTGCCAATTTTTCACATGTTAAAAAGGTTTTAACATGTGAAAATTTTTAAATTATTTTATTTTAATTAGCATTTAATTAATAACTATGGAAATTAAATTTATTTTGCATATTTATTGACAATTCTATTACTTCTTTCATGAATTCCTCCATTTTTTTTTATTATGGTGGGAATGGCAGTTCTGTAAAGGAACAGAAAAATGAGAATTCATTAAAAAAAAAAAAAGGAACAGGTTAAGGGCGACCAGGATCATAAGGTAACTGGAAGTCTTTTGAACCGGGGATTAGAAACATTTAGTTAGCTTGATAAAATGTGTTAGGGAAAACTAAATTCAAACATTTAAAATGCATTAATGCAGATACAAAATTACTTTTAAACTCTGTGGTTTCATTGGATAAAACTAGAGCCTAATGGATGAAATTTCAAATTTAATCTTGAAAGGACATTCAGACGAGTCCAAAATTAGAATGTAAATTTTTACAATAGGTAAATTTGTGTGATATAGACTTAGATCAGACCACCAACTTGTTTAGTGTTTCATACAATTAGATAGAAAGTTAGACTCAGTGGTTCCCAAGGTCCCCTCCAAAGCACATGTTCTGTGAAATAGGAAGCAACTCCATGTGGGAAAGCAAGATTTTGCACTGAAACTCTGAAAAGGTAAGCATAGAATAGTTGAGCTTTGGGAACCCCTGCCTTACCAGCAGCATATTCAGATGCCATCTCTTAAAACAAGTTATTTCTGTTGATGGCAAATTTCACAGAATTCACATTCAGAGTTGGTTTCCAAATTCTGGGAGTACAGTCCATTGCTGGTAGGTACACACATACCACCATCACCAGCACCCTCAACTCTGCCACTGCTTATCAATGACTTCATTCCCGTAATGTTTCACAAGGAGCTATAATGTTCTTTGCTTTCCAGTGGGGGAAATTTGTTCACATTTTATACATCATATTTTTATATACTTGCTATTGCACTATGTCTTTGAAATGCAATGACTCAAGAAAATTACATTTAGTATTATAGCATTCCTCATGTTAGTAATTTATGATAATGGATGTCACTGTAAATTTAGGAGTCATTTATATTGTCCACCTTTTTCTATTTCTGCTAGATTAAATAAATTCTTCATATTGAGTTTTACTGCATTTTTCAGTTTTCCAGTCTGTACCACTCACTTTCAGTATATTTATAATCCTTTTATCTGTCTTTGTAGTTTCAAAATGATGCCTAGGATGTTTTAAGTTTTGAGCAATCAATACCCTTTCCAAATTGCCCTCTTAAGGTTTTTGTAAAATAATATTCTCCATAATACAACTTTAAATTACCTGCCCTTTCCTTTACTAGACTGAATCCAAGAAGGCTAATTGAACATTAAGCATTTTAATCATCCCACACTGTCAAAACTGTCTTCTCATTGCTGAGAGTTGGACAGGCCATGAGCTTAATTGTGTTTCTGGCAATGTAACTAGAATGAAAGCTTGATAATATGATAAATATATAGCTATGAAATTAGTCCTTATTAATACCTATATAAAAATATTGTCTCAACAAATATACATTTAATATAACCAAATACTTCATTTCTTTATGGAGTTTACCAAAGAGTTAGAAAAATAAATTAAAGTTCCAAATAAATACAAGATGACCCAGAACAAAGTAAGGGCCACAAGAATAATGCAAATAAAAATGTCATGTGTTATAAAGAAGTGTACAAAGTAGAAGGAAATAATAATTCAGTTATTAAAATTGTCATTACATTATATGTTCAGTAACGTTCAAATATATTTATAGGGTGGTTCATACTCTCAAGATGACGTAGCACATGGTGGATCTCAGAAAATGTATCTCAAACTTCAATTAACAATGCCTTACAGAAATGGCTAATGTAGGAGACAGCCACCAAGACACAAAGACACTTTCATCTAACGCAAGATGAGGCAACAGAATCTTATAGAAGAAGAGCAATGTTTGTTTGAAAATGTAAAAGTTATTTTTGAAAAATTAAATGAAAATGCCCATGATACAGTAAAATGCTAATAACTCTCTATCTTTGCTAGAGTCTGTTAGGGGACACCAGGGTTTGGTCGAGGCTATGATACTATTTTGAAATGCATTCATTGAACAAATAGCTCCTTTCAAAGACATTTCAAAATTAGTTGTGAATTCAAATAGCGTAGGATGTGGAACAAATGTAGGTGTAAATATGGATCCATCTATCCCCTTTATCCAGGTAGATCAATTAGTCTTGTTATTATTCTTGATATGCATTCACTCTCAACTTTAGAAGTTATCATGAATGTGAATTACCCTGATTATGCTTTTTCTTATGACAGTTTCATCTATGCTTATATACTGAGCTTGAATGAAAATTTTCTAATGTAATGATAGTTATATGCATCTAATTGGAGACATAAGCAGGGCTAAGAAACAGACTGGGAAAGCAAAACTCATGATATGCACCTGTCCCAATTTACACCTGTTTTCTACAACTTCCAATGAAAATCTAATAGAGGAATCATACTCATTTATGTATTAAATGGTTTTGATGACTTAAATAACCTACTATGTCTTCCTGGAAGTGACCTATTCCAGGAAAACTTACTGTCCTGTGTGGTAGTCGAGTTACTCTGAGTGGAGTAAAGGGAGAGGAGATAGCTAGTTGTAAGATCATATACTAATACTCTTGCATGTCTCTTCACAACCACTGTTTGAAATTTTATATTTCTTCTTAATGGTTCTTCTTCACTATATATTCAGCTGGAGGAGCTGCCCAGGTGATCTCATGAGCTATGGTCATTGAGTCTAGAAAGAGATTCACATATATTTGGTCAATTAATTTTCATAGAGATACCAAAATAATGTATGGAAAATCATAGTCTTTTCAATGTATGGTGCTGAAACAACTGGATATCTATATGGAAAAAAATGAATCTCAATTCGTACCTCACACCATATGAAAAAATTAACTGAAATGGATGGTTGATCTAAGCATAAAAGAAAAAACAATAAAAATATTTAGAAGAAATCAAAGGATAAATTCTTCATGACTTTGAGTTAGACAAAGATTTTCTAAGATACAAAAAGCAAAACTCATAAAAAAATTAATAATGGGATTTAATCAAATTAAAAATTCTTTTTGAAAGGCACTATTAAGAAAATTAAAATATAAGTCAGATGGAAGAAAATACTTGCAACAGACATAACTGACATGACTTTTATTCTGAATATATAAAGAACTATTTCAGCTCAATTATAAAAAGACAAAACATCTCATTTAAAATGGTCAAATAAGTTGAACATATGCTTCACAAAGAAAGATCTACAAATGTCCAATAAGCACATAAAAAATGCTCAACATCACAATGAACAGGAAATATAAATTAAAACAACATTCTAAGCATAAGAGACTCATGATGAAGAAATTCAACATAGTTCGTCTTTATGGAGTTTATAGTGTAATAAGAGATAAAGGCAAGTTAATAGGCATTTACAAAGAATAAGATAAATGCTGGGATAGGAAAAATACAGGTGCTTCAGAAGTGATGATGAAGGAGATCATAACACAGATAAGAAGTTGGACAAAGGGGTTATCATGGTAGGCTTCCTGCTGAGAGTGAATTTAAGCTGAGATCAGAAAGTTGAATGAGAACAAATTGAGCAAAGAAGATGTAGAGAAAATAAGCATGGACAAGAAACAATATAATGTGGAAAATCATGGCGAAGAGAGAAAGCACAAGTTTACTATGGCTGTTTGGAGGAAAACCACAGAGGTAAGAGTACAAAATTGTGGTTAGAGAGAAATGAGCAATTTAATCAGAGGTCAGATCACACAGCTTTTTCAAGCTCTCATAAGGAAATGAAACTTTATTGTAAGAGCAATACATAAAAAGTATAGAAAGATTTTAAAGAAAAGAGTATAACTTGCTGTTTAAAAGGATCACAGAAAGAAGAAAATCATAACTCACAGGTTTTTAGATTGAACAGCTGAGTACACATTGATGCTACTATCTGTGATAGGAAATATAGTAGAAGAAGCAATTGGAGATAGATTGAGTTTTAGGCACGGCTACTTTGAGGTATGTCTAGAATACTGAAATGAATTTTTATATATGAAGATCAGGAGAGAGGTCTAACCTAAAGATATAAATTTGGGAATCATCTGTACAGTAGAGAATCAGTTGTAATAAGTGCTATGATAGAAATATGTACAGAATATCATAAAAGCATAAAGATCATCTCTATTAGTTATCTATTGCTGTATAACAAATTCTACAAACTTAGTTACTTAAAAACACACAAACATTTATTACATCACAATTTATGTGGGTCAGGAATACAGACATGGCTTACCTGGGTCCTCTTCTTAAGGTCTCGCAAAGCTGCAGGCAAGGTGTCAACCACAGCTAACAGCCATCTGAAAGCTCACCTGGGGAAGGATTCACTTCTAAGCTCATGTGGTGTTGACTAGATTCAGTTCCCTGATGGCTGTCAGCAGGAGGCTGCTCTTGGTTCCCTGCCTCTCCGTAAGGCAGCTCACATCATGACAGCTTGCTTCATCAAAGTCACTAAAAGAATAAGTCTGCTAGCTAGACGAAAGTTATAATCTCACCTAATCTAATCAAGGATGTAATATCCCTTCAACATGGAGGTATTCTAGCGATTAGAATCAAGTTCCTCAAAGGAAGGGGATTACACAAAGCCATGAATACCAATAGACAGGATCATTGTGGGTTACCCATAATCTACCTACCTCTCCATCTTTACTTAGTAGAGGTAAAAAAGCTTACACATAAAATTGACACATGAATATGAGGGAAGCTATGTGAGTTTCAAATAGTCAAAAGGAGAGACAGACTAATGATGCCTCAGTTTTCTTCTTTGTATTTTTTCGTAAAACTTTCATATTTTCCTATGTCAAGATCGATCATGGACCAAACTGACTGCAATATACAAAGCTGCAATAAATCTAGTATATAGCTTGAGAGAATCCAGCAAGGCATAATCCCATAAAGTTGCCTTTTCAAGGAAAAGGGGGCGAAAAAGGCTGTAAGAAGTTATTGTTTACAAATGTACAAATGAATAGAGAAAAGAATATTTAGAGTAAAGCCATCGTGGCAAAAGGAAGCATAGGAGAATGAGTAGGTATGAACAAAGGAGTGTTGTCATTATCAAGAGTTAAGGAAATAAAATCTATTTCTAAGAATGTGTTGTTTGTGATTTGGCTTCCTAAACAGGCACAAACACATTGAAAATTGAGAATCCCAGACACATTGGCACTATATAAGTTCTGAGATGATGGAAAAAGGACAAAACAGTGAGAAATGAATTCAAGTTTTTTTACAACTGGTTCAATGTCTAGAATATTTTTTAGAAATGTATGAGTCATAGATTAGAAAAAAGAAAAGTGGAAATCACATTTTAAAATTAGGGTAAAACATGCATCATAAACGTTAAGTATATAGAGGGAAAATTGCAAGTTCTCAAAAAATATATATTTTTGATACTTGATATTTTGAATGAATGGTATTTATCAGGTTATTCATTTATAACGTATTCATTTAACAAATACTAAGTGATATTTGGAAGTTTAAATAAAAATAGTTTGGGACATTTTTTAAAGCAGGAAACTATAATACTTCAAATTAATACTCAAGCCTGGTGCTAGGTTATCTATATCACAGCTGGAATGTGGCAAAGGGATAGAGGAAAACTGAAATAAAGAGCTTTCAGATCTATACCACCTATGGTTAAAATGAAGTTAAGATTTCCCTTTTTGCTCTAATGATAGAAAATATTCCTGACTTGGGGACACAAAGTGACAATTCAGAACTCTTGACAAAAAGAAAAAGGTTAAGTTTAGAATATACTATAAGTAATAATTTCAGGAACTTCTTGATTTTAATTTCTAAAAAACAAACAAACAAACAAAAAACTTGGTGGATGATATAGGTATGGAATTGAAGAAAAAATAAGATACTCAATAAAAAAATATATATAAGAAAATTACCTCAGGTGTAATATTTAATTCTTTTATTGCATGCCACATTAATGTTGGATGGATAGCTGTTATTTTTCTTTTCCCAACATAAATTATTTTCTTTCCTGTCTCTTTATTCAGTAACAAACTATTCTCATACATGTGGGCCTGTAATCCAGGATGAGCCAAACTTTGTACCATATCATCTTGGCCAAGGCTATTGGTTTGGAATTGGTCTCTGGCCCAAGCAAGGACAATTAGATCTCTTTTCTGTTCTGTGATCGATGTACATATTCTGAGAGAAAGGTACTGACTCTTCCCAGTGATGCTGCTACAAAGGTGTACTAACAGCCTCTCTGGCCAATAGCTATCTTCCCTTCAATGGGAAAATGTCCATGCTACAAAGAAGTATAGAGATAAAAAGTTAAATCATTGGTGATACTTTTGAATCCTCAAAAAAAAAATCATAAATGATGCCTATTCTAGTATGTTTTTCCTATGTGTATGAGCCAATAAATGCCCCTTTTCTCTTTTTTTTGCAGACGAACCGTTTAAAGATTGAATTGGATTTTTGCTATTTTGTTATTTCCTGACAAAAGACTCAAGACTAATAAAATCTGCCAACAAGATAAAGACTCTATGTTTTGAAAGATATTGTCTACTATATTGTACTTATTAAGTAAAAAGTAATTTGTTTTACATTTTTAATAACAAAAATTACATCTATTCTAAACTAATCAGGATGAGAAAACTAAAATTACTAATTGAGTGAACAGAAATCCAACTAAAAGAAAGAGTGTAATGCTTCACTAACTTTTAGAAACTAAGCTAAAGTATACATATGACTTCTGTGAAGGTTTTTAAAATATTACAAAGGTTTTGGATTTACACGACTACTCTCAGTGTACTATAGAGTCCAGAGACTCCAATGTGAAAACTATGCTTACACAGATGAACCTCTCTTAGAGCACGTACAGTATAATAATGTAACGTGTGGTTTACTGCCTATCTCCCCTATTAAAGCTTCAGATTTTTGACAGTAAGGAAAATGGCACAAAAACTGCTAGATGTTTCCTGCTATCTATTTTTCCATTCTCCTACAGTGACAGAGTCTCTACTTTTTGGCTGGGCATATATATGGTCCTGAACTTTTCCAGGCAGGTATGGTCATATTGTTAAGTTCTGGTTAATAACATGTAAGCTGTAAGCTTGAGTGTTGTGTAAACTTGAGGTTAGAACTTTCTTAAGAAACAGCTGACAGTTTTCTGATTTCATTTAAGAAGTGAGCATAATCTACCCTATCTCTCACTGATTACAGCTAAAATTCCTAGTCAAAAAATATAAAAAAAAAAAAAAACATTCTGAGAACTCTGAAAAGTAAAGACTAGCAGTTAGACAGGAATGCAAACAAAAATTCGAACATTTCGTACAGCAATAAATTTCTTATTCATTTTTTTTTCTCATATCTCCTGGATTACACTCAAGGCATCCCAAATCCTAGAACAGTATACCATGCATGGACCAAAAAAATTCTCTTTCTCCTTCCAACCACAGTGCTAGAAAGGCAGGCTCCTGCAGCATGAAGCTGTAGTAACAAAGGTTCTCCCTTACAGCAGTGGTGGCAGTAGTAGGCGTGGCACTAAAGGCTCTTTTCTCTGGATTCTAGACTTCAAAGTGGACCTAGTTGGGGGAAGTGCAGGGCAATTAAAGAGTCTAAAGGCTGGATTTATAGACAGTACACCAAAAATGGTGCCTCCGAGAGCTAGAGTATGTGGGAAAAATCAGAGAATAAAGAGGTGGATACTTTAATCTGTGTATAAAAAGCAGCATCTACAAAAACCTATGGCCTAACATCACAGTGAATGGTCGAAGACTGAATGCTATCCTCCTATGTTTGGTAACAGAGAAGAATGTCTGCTTTCACCATTTGTATTTGTCATTGTACTGGAAGTCTTAGGATAAGACTTCCTATCTTGTGATAGGATAAGAAAAGAACATAAAATGCATAACATGGGAATAAAAGTCTCTATTCCTAGATCACAGGGTGGTTTACATATAAAATCCCAACAAATCTACACACACAAAAAAATACTTCTAGCATTAATTAGGGATTTTAGCAATATTGCAGAAAGGTTAATATACAAAAACCAATTGTGTATAAATATATGTGCGTGTGTGTATATATATATGTGTGTATGTGTGTGTGTGTGTGTGTGTGTGTATAAACAATAGCAACTGGAAACTTTTTTAAAAGACCATTTCTGAATTTGCAACAGATACAAAAATAAGAGAGAACTACTTAGGTATAAATTTGAGGGAGAAAATTTTTCTTGGGTCTCTCATTTCTGCATGTCTTGCAAGCAAGGCACTAGCTGACCTTTGTTCCAAACTATCCTTTCGAGAACATTTATATATTTAAAGAAACAATTTAAAATCCCAGCAGGATTTTTTTGTAAATGTAGGCAAGCTGATTCCAACATTTTATAAAAAGGCAAAAGAACTAAAATAAATAAAAGAAGTAAATAACATGATTTTAAAAAACAAACACAAACTTGGAGGACTACTTTAACCAGTTTTAAGATAAGCTACAGTAGTGAAAAGAATGTGGAAAAAGGATAGAAATAGAGGTCAATGGAACAGAACTGAGAATCTAGAAATGAACCCATACAAATACTTTCAATTGAATTTTGTCAAAGGAGCAAAGGTAACTTAATGAAGGATAATAAAGAAAGGATAGTCACTTCAACAAATGGTGTTGGAACCCTTGGGCATCACTGTGTAAAACAAAACAAAGAATCTAGGTCTATTCCTCAAAACACAACAAAAGTTAAAATTTAAACATATAAAAACTCTTAGGAGAAAATTTTCATGAACTTGGGTTGAACAAAGTGTTCTTATATATAACACCAAAAGTATAACCACAAAAGTAATTGAAAAATTCAATTTCATAAATATTGAAAACATTCGCTATGAGAAAGAAACTCTTAAGAGAATTTGAAAAATAAGCCACAGCTTGGGGAAAAAATACTTGTATATCACATATGTAACAAAATATTTTTATTCAGAATTGTTTCAGTCAGCTTGGACTACTATAACAAAATACCAAAGACTATTTGACTTAAACAGACATTTATTTCTCACAGTTCCAAAGGCTGGAATGTTCAAGATCAAGACCAGCAAATTCAGTTCTTGATGAAGCACCTCTTCTTAGCTTGCAGATGGCTATCTTCTTATTGTGGCCTCACATGGTGGAAGAAGAAAAAAATGAGAAATGGAGAGTTCATTTTGGTTTCTTCTTGTAAGAGCTCTAATCCCATCATGAGGACCCCACTCTTATAATTGCATCCAAACCTAATTACCTCCCAAAGGCCCCACCTCCTACTATCACATTGGGTTAGTGCTTCAACATAAATCTGGGGACACATTCAATCCATAACAAGAATATTATAAACATTTCTCAAATTAAATAATGAGAAACCAAACACTTGATATAAAAATGGGCAAAAGAGTTGGACAATGTATTAATCGGAGTTCTCAAAGAGGTCAGCCATTTTCATTAGGCCTTTAACTAACTGGATCAGGCCCATCCATATTACAGAGGGTTATCTGTTTTCCTCAAAGTCTATTGATTTAAATGTTAATTTTATATAAAACATATCTTCAGAGAACATCCAGATGTGTTGGACCAAAATAGCTGGATACTGTGGCCTATCCCTTCTTCTTTGTCCTGAGAACATGAATGCCAAATTGGATCGTTGCAACATGGATGATGGAAATTATCTAGAAATAGGCAATATGCAAGTCCTGTACTGCATATTCTTTGGGGGTTTTCTGTTAGCAGTAAACTATTTTAAATAATATGGTTAGTGTCTTGCATTTATGATGCCCCAGGAATCCAGTAATGTATATGTATTTAATAATAACTACTGGACAAATAAAGGTTAATTTAGTGAAATGTTACCTATTAATTATCAAATACTGCATTCCCCAGTTTGGCCAGCTATAAAATATTGTTGGAACCATTTCACTAATGAGTAGAAAAAGAAATGTTTACTATTGTCATTCTCCCTGGTAAAATGAAGGATTTGATTGAGCCTATTCTAGATAAGTCGGGCATTGTATCTATGGATCCACCACACCAGATAGACTCGCTGCTGGCTCAGGTTTCCAGGACTCTGACTACAGAGATCACCTGCTCATATTTTTCTGGATGGACCAATTTCATTAAAACTCATATTTTAGAGACTGTGAGTTCCCAAACACTCTTGTGTGTTGTAATCTTAGAATCCCTTTCTACATTGCCAAAAACAGGCTAAAATTCAGAGGTTCTTTTATTCGGAAAGAACTTTACCAGATCCTATGAACCTAACTTGCCATCTTCCCGTGAATTAAGCTATAAGCACTCCAAATCTAAGCACTTTCTGTAGCAATCAGAACCTATACTTCAACAATTTTCTTGAAATCTATTTGTTCATTCAATAAATATATATTCTTCACAGTTACCTTTCAATCAGGAATTTGGAAGCTGGCTCTGCTTTTACTTTGTGCTGTCTACTTTCTTCATCATATATATCACACACACACACACACACACACACACACACACACACACAGCTGCCTCTTATTTTGTGGACAAGGGTTCTATTTAATATTTTTTATGACCCTGTCTGCATCCACCTAGCCTTAGACTTGCATTATATTTAGCTCTTGGTAAACACATAAAAAATTTCTTAAGTAACAATAACAAAAACTGTAATTCAAAAGACTAGAATAGGAGAAATAAATATTGTTATGGCAAATAATCAAAGAAAGGGAAGAAGGAAGTGGACAGACATTTTCAGCAACACATTTATCTGTTGTTTGTCCCTCTCTGGGCCTTTGGTCTATGTGTTTATGGCCCCTCTGGTGCCATAGCTGCTGCTGGGCTCTAGAGATTAGACCTCTTTTCTGCAATAGATCAAAACCTGATTATGGTTTTGGATCAAAATCAGAAGAGCACTTTGAGGCCTTAAGGCTTCTGAACTCTGACAATACGAGGATGTTGGATCAAAGTATCAGTAACAGAACACCGATTTTGTGTAGAATGAATAAATCCTGGGGAGTTAAAGGTTTTCAGAATTTTTGTGTCTGACTTTTCTGACATTATTTTAAAACTTTGATGTAGTTTAGCTGGCTCACTTTTCTGAGTCTATATTCACTTATCCCAATGACTTTTCAATAGAATCTTCATGTGAAATTTTAACTCCTAAAGAAAATGAGTTTAATATACTTTTTTTTAATTAGGGGACTCTCAATTAAAAATTTATTAATTTAGTCAGTCAGTGAATATGAGTATATACTATACATAGGACAAAGTGTTACAAGTGAAAAATAGAACTATCTTCTAAGAGTTTACTACCTAATAGTAAAGATAAAATATGTACATCAAAAATTACAATTTGAAAAGCACAATATGAGGCTCTGATTTGAGTAATGGCATACTAACTTGTATAAGGCTAACTCTTACTGCCAAGAATTGGGAAGGCTGTATTAAAAAAAAAAAAAAAAAACCATAAAAAATCTGTTGAAAAACACTAGGGAGCCATCAAGAAGTCAAGTTTATGAGGAACTGAGATTCTTAAAGAAAGGACATCCAAAGAGCATTTGCTGATTTGTAGGAAGCCTCTTAGAGTCTGAGAAGCTAAGCAACAAATTAGTTTTCAACTAATGGGGCTTGGGAGTAAACAAAAAATAAGTTCAAGGCCCACCAAAGTGAAGGGGCTATGGTAAACATCAAACACTTTTAGTTGAGCCCCTTGAAGAACTACTCACTAGAAGAAAGAATCACAAGAAATAGATTAACCCACAAGAAATCAGATTCTAATAATTTCAATCTTTAATTGAATTAAAGTGATTTTCCCACAGCCTAACAGCATGCCAGGAAAAAATAAACCCTCTTTGAAGGAAAATAATATGACTTAGAATAAAATTATTTTATGTTTTTAATATGCAAAATCCAAAACATTTTTTAAATAAAAATTTATTAGGCAAATCAATATAAGGAACCAACAAAAGATAAAGTAGACAATGGAAATAAATCTGTAGAAAATATAAATATTGAAGTTATATAGAAAACAAAAATAACTGTGTCTAATATATTTAAGAGAAAATATGGCAAGATGAACAATTTAGAAGATAACCAAAAATCAAATAGAAATTCTACAACAAAAAGTTCAAAAAACAAAATAAAACTCAATTCGTGGGATCACTAGCAGACTAGACATAGCTAAAGAGAGAACTAATGGATTGACAGATAGATCAGTAGTAAAGATCAAAGCTAAAACACAGGGAAAAGATTAATATATAAGTCACTGAAGTCCTAGAAGAAGAGAATGAGAATATTTGAAGATATATGACCAAGAAAGACACCAAGCAAAAGATTCAAGAAGTACTTTAAATTCCTATAAGAATAAATACAGAGACTGCAAAACAAGCATTTCATAATACAATTGGGGGGGAAAAAAAAACAGAAAAATCTTAAAAGCAGTCAAAAGAATAAAAGCATTAATTTCAAAGGAAAAAAAATAACAATGACAGATGGCTTCTCAATAGAAATATTAAAACCAGAAAATAAAGCAATGCCATATTCAAAATTGCTAACCTTGAACTTTACAACCAGTGACAATATCCTATAAGTATGAATTCAAAACAAAGACATTTTCTTATAAATGAATTTTTACCAGTAAACCTAATCAAAGAAATCTGATACATCTGAACCAACATCAAAATAAATTTGAAGTCAAGAAGCATCGCTAGGGATAGAGCAGGGCATTTCATCATTAAATGGTCAATCCACTAGACAGACATAACAATTTTAAATTTGTTTTCTCCTAATAACAGAGCCTCAAATATGCACAGCAAAAACTGACTAAAATAAAATGAGAAGTAGACAAGTCCACAACCGTGTTGGGAGATTTTAGCAAACTATGTTCAGTAAATGACAGAAAAGAAAATTTACACATCAACGAGGATTTGGAACTTTCGAATAATATAAATTTAAAAATTAAAATAATTGAAATATATAAAACACTGTACCTCAAAATAACAGAATATATGCATTCTTTTAAAGTACTCATAGGACATTTTTCCAAATTGAGCATATGATGAACCATGACACAAGTCTCTAAATAATTCAAAGGATAGAAACTGTGCCAAGGATTGTCTTGTCAGAGTTGAATAATGCTATACATTTTTTTAAAAGATACCTAAAGAATCACCAAGCATTTGAAAATTACACAATATATATATGCTTCCAAATAACCCATAAATCAAAGACGAAAGTTGCAATGGGTATTAGAAAATATTTTGAACCGGATGATAATGAAGATATGGCATATTAACACTTATGTGATCCAGCTAAAGACATTCATAGAGGTAAATGCAGTGTTTCAAATTTATTGGTTAGGAAAGAAGACTAAAAAGCGAGAATTCATGTCAAAGAAGTAGAAAAAAAAAAATCACAATAAATCCAAAGAAAGTAGAGGGTGAAAACATACCCAACTCCAAGATTCCAGTGGGGAGCCAAATAGGTAAAATTTCTTCTTTTATAAAGTTCATACTATCTGACTCTGTCATTGACTATTTCTCCTAATTTTTGTCATCCTTCACCTTTAGGTAACTCCTTGCCATTCACAGACCATTGATGCTTCTGTTTTTTTGCACCCTATCTGTCGTCACAGTCCTGGCTGACATAGAAGTAACCAGTATATTGAACAAGCAATTTAAGATTATGAGCAACATACAACTTGGTGCCTCTTGTGATTCTTTTTAAACTTCATTGAGTGGAGATGATTTTTCTTTGTCCCAGGACAAAGGCTGAAAATTTTCTGGTCACTTTCAGATAACATAATATCACCTAGTCACTTAAGTCATTAAAAACGACCTCAGTTCAGAAATTAAAATATTTTGTCCCAGATAACAGTGAATATTCTGAATATAATTTAACGATTAAGTCTTATCCTTTCCACTAGCTCTCTTTAGCTTCAGGCTAAATCCTTCTACTCTCTATTCTGTTAATCTCCTCTCCCATTTGCTGTGCTATTCAGCTCCCCACTGGAGTCTTGAGAGTAGGGTTTATGAAGGGAGGAGAGTTATAGAAATAAACCTTTTCTTATCTAGCTGAGTAGCTTCCATGTATGTGGATTTGGAGAATGTTAACCAGATGAGTTCCTTACCAGAGCTCTTCAAGGGTTTCCCACAGGGTTCTGCTATCTTGTATTTCTTTTGACCTGGTTGATGGGTCCATATTCTGGGTGGTTTTCTTGCTGTGAGAAGCTGTGGCACTGGATGTGCAAATTTACTTTTATGGCTATGTTATCGAAGCAGGCAGAGAATTTTTCACCCTCCAAATTTCCTCACTAGCAATGGTACCCAAATCCACAATCTGCTTTAGTTGTCATAGGTGTGTCAGGCACCAGTTTTCTGTTCTTCTCAATTTTAGTAATAGATTTCAAAGTTCTAAAGTTTCCCTTACTGAGTCTGAGATTAGAAGGTAGAACCTTTCTCCAAAGGAAAAGATGGGACTCAAACAGGATGATGGCTATTCCAAAGAAATTTCATCACCAATTTCCTCCACAAAAGCTCCAGTCCTGCCTCCTAGACAAAAATTAAGTGGAGAACAATGGCATGGACATATAAAAAGAGGGAGAATGAGCAGCATACGTCAGTCCCTGGCTATACTTACTGCCAGGTTTCAAAAGACTTCAGCCTTTAGGCTACACTTGGAATCTTCATGCTGAATTCATTCCTGGGATAAACTCTGGAATTTAGTAACCTAGGAACTCACATGGGTTCCATATCAGAGCCTCACTAGCTAAGCCCTAATGTCCTATAGCCAACCTGTTAGCCTGGCTCTTTGCTTAGGACTCCTATCTCATGCACTCTGGGATTAGAACCCTGCTTTGAAATGCAATACAGTAGTAATTCCCCTCACAAGGCATTACCTTGGAGTTGCTTTCAGCATCCTTCACATTTTTTAAACAGACCCATCTGAGGTACAACTCAGGTATCCAGTGAACACTGAGAGTTGGTGCTTTCAGGAAGCTCTACCACCAGGCCTTGAGTTCTTCACAATTGGAACTCAATAGGAAAAGACGCTGCCCCAAATCAGGTTAGAGTTAATTTTGGCACAGAGGATTTGGATTGCTGGCTTTCTCTAGAAAAAGGCTCTTTCTTTGGTCAGTTTTCCTCATCCTTTCCCCTCATTCCTTCCCCTCATTCCTTCCTCATGGGGGGATCCTGGTACACCAACAAGTGCCATACTTTCCTTTCAGAAAACTAGAAAGAAATCTATGCAGACAGGAAGAACCAAGTCTTCAGTTAATGTAAAGATGTGATGAGAGCTTTCTTAGAAAAAATTATCTGAGTATTGGAGATTCTGAAGCACAAAGTACTGGTTCTTGACTTTGGAGAGGTTACATAGGTGTTCATTTTGTAATTTATTAAACTATATACTTATGTTTCTTGTACTTTTTTGTATATTGTATTTAACAATAAAATGCATTTTGAAAGAGTGTAGAGGAGTTCTTTTTGTAATACCTGGACACAGTAGGAAGGAATATCAGAAGGAAGAAGACAGTTGACAAAACTAAAGGCTAGGAAATCTAGGTGATAGAATTGGAGACAAGAGAGGGACTATTAATAGGTAAAATTAAAGGAAGAAAAATTAAGAGTGTCTATTATTTGGAGCATAAAGACTTTGGAGTTCTCTCTCTTAACCCTCACATCAACTCTGTGAGGTAAATTCTATCATGATTCTCCCCTTCCAATGAAGAATATGAGGTTCCGAGAAGTTAAGTAAATTGTTCAAGGTCATGCTGCTAATAAGCAACCAAGTAGAATTTTATTCCAGATCTGGCTGACTGCAAAGCCTGAACTCTTTTCAAGTTATCAGGAAGCATAAGTCTAGAGGGAGAGGTGAGAAAGCACACGGAGGGACAGTGGAGACTCAAGCTATAACTCTAGTGAAGTTGTTTTAACAGCCCAGTCCACCACAGCCTGAGCTCCAGGGCATCCCAAGGGCTTCTTATCATCTGGGATACCAGTGTTCCTGCTCCAAAGGCTGAGTGTTGCCTGGGCCTGGGAATTCTCACCACTATGTGACCACAGGACATTTGCAATAAGTAAAGAATAGATGAAGCAGCAAAGTGGATAGAAATGGCAGTTGACTGAGAATAATGCTTAACAGGTAAGCAAAGTGAAAAAGACTGAGGAAGCCAAGGTAAACTATAGAATAGAGATCAAGAAGGAGGGAGTAATAGGTCAGTCAAATAAGTAAGAGGAGAAAGGCCAAGTAATCCCTCAAGCAACAGCCATTATTCATTATCAGCTTTTTTGTGCAGGTGCGTGAGCTGGTTCTGATTAAGGGACCAGAGTTAGAGGACTATGGCTATACTTACTACTACTCTTATTACTGCTACTACAGTATCCACCCCCATCAACCAATCTCCAATTGATTTTTTGGCTTGATCTTTTATTTAAATTACTCAAACTAAAGTCTTCATTTTGGTGATAGTTGACAATACCACTTCAATTTGCATTATAAAAACAGATTTCAAGATATAAACATATGGGGATTATGTGTCAGGTTGAAGATAAACAAATAATCTGGGATCAATTTAAAAATACCAGAAATGTCCCAGAATCACCTAGTGATAATTAGGTAGACAGATGGCCTTTCTTACCTGCTTCCTCCCTTTCATCTCCACACCCAACTTTCTGAAGAAATTTCAGGTGCCATAGCCCTCAGCCCACTTCATAGCCTGTACTGTGTTATGACAAACAACCGAATCTCAGCTTCCTGTTAAAGACCACACAAACACAGATACTCTTGCTTAGTGAAGGCTTTTGTTTATCACTCTGGGTATCTATGGTCTCACAACTCCAAAGGGAAGAATCAATGCAATCACCATTCATTTCCATCTATCACAACACCTCAAAGAGATGTCCTTCACAATGACATGATCTTATTCTAATGCTTTACACAGAGTGTTCTTTTGTCTCATTAATAACTTGACTGATGATGATAAAAGATGCGTTGAAATTCAGCTTCCCTGTCAGTGGTCCTGCTTTCTGGTAATTCCAATTATGTCCAGATGTTTTCCTGCCCTCTTCACCTCCAGACATTCACAGGGAAAACAAAAGCTTTCTCTACTTTACTTTTGCTGCTGATGCTGTGCTATTCATAGAAAAGATGATTATTTCCATGTTTTTATGTGGTTTCTGGTTCCAAATTATTAAATTTATTATTAAAAAATTAAACAATATTGGTCAACACACATGCCCGAAGTGACTTTTCCCACTCGATAAATGAGAGAAATAAATTCAGGCACTCTGACCTTTCTTGTGATATATACATAATTATATATATATATATATATATATATATATATATATATATATATATGCGCACACACACACGCACACACATATATATACATATACGTATATGTATATATATATATTTAAGAATATATATGTGTGTATATATATACATATATATTCTTAAAGAAAAAATTAGACTTCTTCTTCTGACCATGACAAGGAAAGACTAACTTTACCTTTTCACCTGAAACAACCAAAAAAGTAAATTAAATATATCAAAGCTTGGTTTTCAAAATACTGAACACCAAACAAGGAAGAACAGTAATCTCTGAGAAATGAGAAACAAATAAGGTGAGTTTTATGATTGCCTTGACATACTACTTGAAAGACTTTCTAGGCCATGACTCAGGAAGGAGGAACCCAAGTAGACTGGAGAAAACCCTGAGTAGAGAAAGGAAAGCTGGAGTTCTAGAGAGACCAAGGTGACCAGAATTGGTAGGACAGAGTACTAGAAAAGAGAAAGTTGCACAGAGAACTTCAAGCTTTGCAGAGGGTCCCCCTAGAGTCTTCATGTAGGTGTTAGTGCATGCATTTGGGACCAGAGAATTTACTACTTAAAATAAATAGAAGAAACAATTCCAGAGTTCTCACAGGATCACGAATAGTGTTCATTCTCCTTAGCAAAACTGAAAAATATCATTATTTATAGAGCACTGAACACAGTACTCAGAAAGTTCTTGACAGAGTAGTGAGGAATAACTAGCCCTAGCCTTAATTCCACCCTGGTCCTGACTAAAAAAAAAATATCTGAAAGGATTAAAATGAATCCTAGTAACTTAACTATGTTCTAAAATAAAGGTGAAGTTTATAGAAATACAAAGATGTCCATTTCCCCACAAAGTAAAGTTTACAATACCTAATATTCAATAAAAAATTACTAGGAATGCAAAAAAGCAGAAAAATATAAAGAAAACTCAAGCAAAACAAATCTAGAATTGAAACTGATGTTAGAATTAACACAGATATTAAAGCAATTATTATATCTTGTCCGTATGTTCAAAAATTTTAACACATGAAAAATATATAAAAGACATCAAAGTTCTAAGTATAAAAATTTCAATTGTGGGATTAAAAATACACTAAATGATATATGCCTTACTGCTAAGTTGAAACTTACTGGATTTCATTAACCAATATCACCATAATAAATAAATTTTAAAAAAATTACACTGGGTGAAATTAACAGCAGATGATGAAGGTAGGAAGAAAAAACTAGTGAGCTTGACATAACAATAGAAGAGATCCAAAGTAAAACATAGAATTAATAATTAAAAGTGTACTCAGAACAGATCCCACTGAGAAGGTAACTTTTTGAAGCATGAAAAATTTGAAGGAGGAAGAGACAGCCACATGGATAGCCAAAGTAAGAGTCCTCCAGGCATTACTGGATTTAGAGAAAGTAAATATAAAGTATTTAATGTAGTATTTACCATTTAATAAACACTCAAAAGATGAAAATTACCACTGCTGCTGTTGTCGTTGCCCTTGTTAAACCCTGAGAGTCTAGGACAGAGGAAGGGAAAGAGAACTTGTGAACATAAGAACCTCCTTTTGTAGGTGTTCATCTTATAATCCTATTTTATATCTATTACCTCATGTAATGTTCACAGTAATCCTATAATATGAGTAACTCCATTTTATAAATAAGAGAGCAGAGACTTCGAGTTGAGATATTTAAGTAAGATCTCCAATAGACCAAGATAGAGATATGTGATTTGACTTCAGCTTTTTCTGACTTCAAATCTTAGCCACTTTTCATTACTCCATATTTCATTACCACACATGGGATTGGAGGACTTGGAAAAGTTAAATGTTCCAAGCTCTCACACATCTCTGTTTTGCTCAGTAGTCGCAAATTCAGACGTAGCTACAATGATATGTGATGTAGGTGGAAATGAAGACAGGTTAGCAACCAATATTCAGCCCTGAGTTAATAGTGATGTAATGGAAGGCAGGTCTGTGGTGCTTGAGCTTCTTCATAAGTTTTGTCAAGAGATACCAGAGATTTAGGAAATTTACTTATTTTTAAATTATTTATGACATTTCTTTATCTTTAAACTTTCTATGTGGACCATTTCAAAGATAACTGTGATCTCAAATATAGACTTAGAAACATTTGTTTGCTATCTCTGGTCTAGGTATATAATTAGTTTACATGAATATAAATTTATTATTTTCTTTGATTATGAAAATGATGCATATGTACAATCATTTAATATTTAACAAAATCCCAAAGAATACACAACTGGGAAAAATAATATCTTCAATAAATGTTGTTGAGAAAAATGAACAACCACATGGAAAAAAATGAAGTTGTAGACTTATCTTACGCCATGTACAAAAATCAACACAAAATGAAGTAAAGACTTTAATATAAGACTTGAAACCATAAAACTCCTACCAAAAGACATAGGATAAAAACCCTATGATATTGGTCTTAGCAATGATATTTTTGGATGTGACACCAAAACCACAGGCAACAAAAGCCAAAATAAATATGTGAGACTATATCAAACTAAAAAGTTTCTGCATAGCAAAGGAAACAGCTGACAAAATGAAGAGGCAACCTACAGAGTGTATGTGTGTTTGTCTGGGGTGTATTTGCAAAGCCTATATTTGATTGAAGGTTAATATCTGGGATCAATAGGGAATCATATAATTCAATTTAAAATGATCCAGTAAAAAATGGGCAAAAGACCTGAATAGACATTTTCCCAAAGACACGCAAATGGTTAACAGGTATATGAAGGGGTACTAGGCATCATAGATCATCTGGGTGAGGGGAGGTACAAATTGAAACCATAATGAGATGATGCCTCATACCTGCTTGAACAATATTTTCAAAAAGTCAAAAGATGACAAGTGTTAGTGAGGATATGGAAAAGGGGGAAAACTTACTTTCTGTTGGTGGGAGTGTAAATTGGTATAGCAGAAAGTTTCCTGAAAATTTTAAAAATAGAGCCACTAGAGTAGCAATCCTGTTTCTGAGTGTATATCTAGGAGAAATAAAATTACTGTCTTGAAGCAATATCTACACTCCCATGTTTATTGAAGCATTATTCACCATAGCCAGGATATGGAGACAACCTGAGTGTTCATTCATGGATGAATGGGTAAAAAGAGTGTGGAATATGAGTGAGTGAGTGAGTGAGTGTGTGTGTGTGTGTGTGTGTGTGTGTGTGTGTATTATTTAGCCTTAAAAAAGAAGGCAGGCCTGCCATTTGCAACAACATGGATAAACCTAGAAGATATCATGTTGGGTGAAATAAGCCAGACACAAAAAGACAAATACTGCATGATCTCACTTATATGTGGAATCTAAAAAGGTAAAACTAATGCAAACAGACAGTAGAAGGGTGGTTATCAGGGGCTGAAAGTGAGAGAAAAGGACAGATGCTGATCAAAGGGTGTCATCTTTCAGTTAATAAGATGAATATATTTTGAAGACCCAATGTATAACAATCTTTATTTTTCAATTATACCTAAGTAAAGCTGAGTGAAAAAAAGAAATACCTAGTGAATGAATGAAATTTGCTAAGAGAGTAAATCTCAAATGTTCTCACTGCAAAAAAAGTAACTCTATGAGGTGATGGACATGTTAATTACTTGATTGTAATTGTCACTTTATAGTGTACAGGCATAGTGAATCATCACATTGTATACCTTAATACAATTTCTGTTTGTCAATTATACCTCAATAAAGCTGGAAAATATTTTAAAACAATAAAGAAAATAAATAGTGAATAAATAAAATAATCTCTCTCAGTATCTCTAAACATCATAGTAAACTACCCAGTTACTATTTACACTGCAGCCCTCACGTGTGCCCTCAAACTTCTCTTACTCTTACTTCCACATCGACCCCAGGTTGACATATGAGGTATCATCTCTCACCAAGACGCAACTCAAATGTCATTTCTGCCATGAAGACTTTTCTCATCCTTCCTTCTGTTTTCAAACTTATTTCTAGGCTTTCTACTTTGGACTAGAGTTATTTTTGTATTTGTTTCATCCTTCCTATCAAATTGTCATTTATCTGAGAGCAAAACCAGCCTTTTTTTTTGTAGCTTTTCTTTTATCTTTTACAACACATAGAACAATCTTTATAAAAAATTTTTATTATAAAAAATTTCAAATATACACAAAACTAGAAGGAACTGTATAGTAAACTTGCATTACCCATCCCCAAATTTCATCAGTTACCAATGTGTTGCCAAACTTGTTTTACTGTATTTCAGTACCCTCTACATTTTCTGGTTATTTTTGAAAGCTTTATTTAGATATATTTGCATACTATAAAATTTTAAGTGTATAGCTCAATGATGTTTAGTAAATTAACAAGTTGTACATCACCACAGTCCAGTTTTCGAACATTTCCCTCAGGTCAACAAGTTTCTCCTTTGTAAGTTAGTTGTCAATTCCTGTTTACCAGGCAACCACTGATCTATGTTCTGCCTCTACATATTTGCCTTTCCTGGACATTTCATATAAATTGTAGTCTTTTGTGTCTGGCTTCTTTTACTTAGCATATATTTTGGAAGTTCACTCATGCTGGATTATGTAATAATACTATGTTCCTATCTATTGTGGAGTAACATTACATTGTACAGATGAACCACATTCTGTTGCTCGTGACCAGTTGATGGACATTTGGGCTTTTTCAGTTTAGGGCTGGGATGAGTGGTAGTACTATGAACATTTACAGACAAATCAATGTGTGGAGTTCATTCCTCTTGGATAAACTTCTAGGAGCGGAATATTGGAAGAATGTAGTGAGTTTGTGTTTAATTACTTGGGGAACTAAAGTAACTAAACACAGGTGGCTAACTCAGTTTACATTCTGACTAAAAATGAATGCAGTTTATGGTATTTCTTCATCTTCTCTGACACTTGATATTGTCAGTATTGTTGATTATGGCCCTTCCTTTGGGTGTGTGGTGGTACCTCACTGTGATTTTTGATTTGCATTTCCCTGATGATGAATGATATTGATCGTCTTTTTGTGTTCTTACTAACCATTCATGTATTTTATTTAATGAAGCTCTATTCAAATATTGGGGGCATTTATTAAATGTCTTTTGTACACTTATGACTGAGTTGTGGGAGTGCTTTAGATATTCTAGATGGATGCAGGACCATTGTTGAATGTATAGTTTGCAAATGTTTTCTGACATTCTGTGGTTCCTCTTTTTATTTTTTATGAATCATAGGCTTAATGTAAAAACTAAAATTGTAATAAGTCTAGAAGAAATAAAAGCACAAAACAAAAACAAATGATGAATAATCATTGTAAAAATATTTAAATAATACAAAAAAGCATAAAAGAGAAAACAAAACTTACTGGAATTTCTACAAGTAACAACCACTATGCCATATTTATGCATATTTTACTGGTGCTAATATATATTGTATTAATCAGCTACTGCTGCATTAAAAAAGACTTGAATAGATATTTCTCCAAGAAGACATACATACAATGGCCAATAAGTACATGAGAAGATTCTCGACATCACTAGTCATTAGGGAAATGCAAATCAAAATCATAGCGAGATACTACTTTGTATTAAGTAGGATGACATTGGGAAAAAAAGGAAGGAGGGAACAAAGAACGGAAAGGAGGAAGGAAAGAAGGGAAGAAAGAAGGGAGGAAGGGAAGGAGGGAGAGAGAAAGAGGGAGAGAGAGAGGAAGAGAGAGAAAATAACAAGCTTTGGAGGAGGTGGAGAAATTGGAACCCTTGTGCATTTACTAGTGGCAATGTAAATTGATGTAGCAGCTGTGGAAAATGGTCCAGATGATCCTCAAAAAATTAAACATAGAATTATCATATGATCTAGGAATTTCACTTCTGGATATATAATCAAAAGAAGTAAACAAATGAAGAAAGGACTCAAATAGACTTGTACACCCATGTTCATGGCAGCATTATTCAAACACCCAAAGGGTGGAAGCAATCCAAGTGTCCATTAAAAAACAAATGAATAAACAAAATGTGGTATGTATGTATGTATGTGTGTGTGTGTGTGTGTGTGTGTGTGTATATATATATATATATAATGGAATATTATTGAGCATTAAAAAGGAATTAAAATTAAAAAGGAAGAAAAAAATAAAAAGGAAGACATTATGCTAAGTGAAATAAGCCAGCCACAGAGGACAAGAAATGTATGAATCCTTTTATATGAGTTTCTTAGTGTAGTCAAATTAGAGAGAAGAAGTAGAATGGTGGATTCTAGGAGCTGGTTGGAGGAGAAAATGGAGAGTAAGTGTTGAATGGATACAGAGTTTCAGCTGAGGAAGATGCAAAGGATCTGAAGATACATAATGGTGATGATTAAAATGGTAAATTTTATGTTGTGTATATTTATCACAATAAAACCACACATACCAAAACCTAATAGCCTATTGTAACATTTCTGTTCACCCTCACAGGTCTGCAGGTAAGCTAGGGTTTGTCTGGAGTTCAGCTGATCTAGGCTGAGCTTGGCTCCAGCCTGAGGCTTGGAATCACATCAGCTCCATATTTCCTTTCCTAATTCCTAGATTAGCAGCTCCCTGGGGCATGTTCTTCTCATGGTGAATGACAGATGAATAAGAAAACGAGTGCAAGCACATGATGCCTTTTAAAGCCTTGGCTTTGAGCTGGCCCATTTTCACTTCTGCCAACATTTCATTGGACAAAACAAGTTACATGGCTTAACAGAGCAGAGAAATATACTTCAGCTACTCTTGGGGCTTGTATTGCAAAAATTACATGGCAAAAGGTAGGGCTGTAAAATTACAACATATGGAGAGTAAAGAATTGAGAACAAGAATCCAATCTACACACATACATAAAGATATAGAGTTTTACAGAAAAGGTGTTATGAGTTTCTTGTGTATTCTGGGTAAGTCACAAGATTGGAAGACTTGGTTCTTGGCTTTAAAATTTCTAAAAATCACAAAGCTTATTAATAAACTTAGATATAAGAGGAGGAATGAAACTTAAGCTTTGGTTTTTGATAAAAATCTGATTTTTTTTTTCATTTGCTACTCTGCACTTGTGAGTTTCCTAGGAATAAACAGCAGTACTTGTGAATCAAAATAAACAGGGATACCAGTAACCTGGAAAGCAAATAAAGAACACTATGAGTGGATGCCTTAACTTTCTTGAACCTATAAAGATGTATTAGCCTATTAAGGAGAGAGATGATTTTCAAACTTCATATGTCCCTAGATATGATGGGCCATGTAGGGAAAATGGGCTATACTTTTGAGATCCTAAAACCAAGGTGCTTCAACCCAAATGAAGGACTCGTCTGAAAAAATAAGTAAATAGAGTAGAGAAGAAAGTCGAACCATGACATTTTCTGCTTAAGAGAGGGACTTTTATGAAATGCTTCTATTTGCCCAAGATCAAAAACAAAAAGAGAATCTCAGACCTCGTATATTCAGGGCAAGCAAGAGCTTCTTCAAGCTTGAAACATTTATTTCCCACCTATATTATAAGACAGCAGGAGTTGGAAAAATAAATCTTATATCATGTTCCTTTTAAAATACAATATTATACTGATAAAATGAAGTTCCAGTTTGGGGTCTGCTATGTGACTGATCTTTGCACTTTACTTTTGGGAATAATACCATTTTATAACAGTGGTAGTGCAACCCTTTATCTTCTCAATGCTTTGGACTCAAAGACCATGGGATTAATTATATACTGTGAGCAACAACTCATGAATATTTAACACACTCATCTATACTTAATGAATAAATTTGCATTTTGACACTATTATTTAATATGCTTTAAGGAAATACTGCTCATTACCTTTCAATTTTGTAGATTAGTTGAATGTAATCAGAATGATAAGGCAGGAGGGATATAGTATTATTTAAATAACATTGTTTTTTATTACTGCTTCTGCTTCCTTGAGTCTGCCACCCCCTCCCCCTTTTTTTTAAGCAACTGGGTTTATTTGGGTTTATTTTATTCTATTCTTGTTGTTCTGTCTTAATCATTTTGCCTCCGTGCTCCTTGCAGAAGGGAGTTTCTTTAGATTCATGGAAAAACAATGCAAATTAAATAATCAGTGTTTTGCTTCCCTCTGTGTGTTCTGTAACAGGGTATTCTCTCACACAAAATATCCCTTTGCAATTGGCAGTAATTGCGTCCTGCCTGGGCTGGCAGGCTCAGCAAAGTTACCATGACCTGCACTGCAAGCAGGGGGAGCTGCATAGCTAATAACAATGAACAGAGGTCTCTAACGTCCCTCGGAAAGGTAGAACCACAAGGAATTAGGGCTCAGAAAAACTGGCTAACTGGCAAGGATGCTGTAGAAGATAAGCTTTTCTGTTTGTTTGTTTTTTATTTCATTGTTTTTTAATGTTTAGCTCATGATGTGCCTTCCCCCCCCCCCCACCTCACAAGAAACGAATCTTTTGTTGTGAGTTGGGTAACTTGTCTGGACATCCACTTTAGGGAGTTTGGACATGAGAACACATCTCTAGAAATCCTATTTGCATGAAGGTCACATGCTTTTTCCAAAATGAAGAAGATCTTGAAATAAAGGACTAGGCTCTTAGGAATCAAAATTAAGACTGCCTCAAAAAGATAAAGGATAAAAATTGAACAAGGGCAAGAGGAACAGAGAAGAAACTAAAATCTAGATGCCAGACACTGTACTAAATGCTTACATTTATAATCCCATGTAATCGTTGCCTTGTGAAGTCTCCATCATCATCATCATTATTATCCCATAACAGATTTGGAAACTGAAGCTTAGATGAATTAATAAAGATAGTGAAAACTAGAGCTCGGATTTGAATCCAGGTCTATTGAGACCTAAAATTCACATGCTTTCAACAGTTTTAAACTAATGCGGCTTTGAAGGGCTTTGCTGTCCAACATACTGGGGTTGATAGCAAATGTCCATTTGCTGTCAATGTCCATTCCTCAGGGAAGCTTTCCTTGCTCTCTAGTCTTCGGTCAGTGTGTGATTAATTATATGTGTACATATCCCTCAACTTCACACGCTTGACTGTAAATTCCAAGAGGGTAGGGATAGCTGCTTGCTTATCATTCTGTCCCTAGCACCTAGCAGAGTACTTGGCACAAGGTGGGTATTCTGTGTGTGTGTGTGTGTGTGTGTGTGTGTGTGTGTGTGTGTGACAGAGAGAGGCAGAGACAGAGACATAGAGACAGAAAGAGAGACAGAAAGAGAGTTGGTAAGTAGATAGACAGTTGGATAGATGATAGACAGAGTTTCTTCACCAACAAAAATATGTTGAAAAATACCTATCTCATGGTGAAAATTAAATGAGACAATTCATATAATATAATTATCACAAAGCCTGGAAAACAGAGTGCTCAATAAATGGCAGTTTATTTATTTATATTTGGTGACATTGGTTAATGAAATCCAATAAATTTCAGGCATATATTATTTACATTGTGTGTTTACCTTCCATAGTTAGATTTCTTTCTGTCACCACATATTTGACCCACTTTACCCCATCCTTCTCCCCACCATTCTCTGGTAATTAGTCTATAGTCCATGCCCACGAGTCTCTGTTTGTTTTTCCTGTTTATTTGTTGCTTTCAGGTTTATATCGCACATAGAAGTGGTATTATGTGATTTTCAACTTTTTCTGCCTGGCTTATTGCGCTTAGCATGATTATCTCAAGGTCCATCCATGTTGTTTCAAATGGCAGTATTTCATCTCCTCTTATGGCTGAGTAATATTCCATTGTATATATGTAACACAGCTTCTTTAGCCAATCATCTTTCATAGGACACTTCAGTTGCTTCCATGTCCTGGCCACTGTGAATAATGCTGCTATGGACATCGGTGTGCAAATATCTTTTCGGAAATGGGTTTTCAAGACTTTGTGGTAAATACTCAGTAGAGAGATTGCTGGATCATATGGTAGATCAATTCTTAGTTTTTTGAGGAACCTCCATACTCTTTTCCACAGAGGCTATACTAATTTGCAGTCCCACCAGCAGTGTATGAGGCTTCCTATTTCTCCACATCCTCTCCAACATTTGTTATTACTTGTCCTGTTAATTATAGCTATTCTAACAAGTGTGAGATGGTATCTCATTGTGGTTTTGATTTGCATTTCCCTAATAGCTAGCGATGTTGAGCATCTTTTCATATATCTGTTGGCCATTTGTATGTCCTCTATGGAGAAATGTCTGTTCAGGTCCTCTGCTCATAATAAATAGCAATTTAAAAAAATAAAGATGTGTAAGTTAATCTGGGTCTGTGGGAAAAGGCTGAGGTCACATTCTGAGTCCTGGTAACACAACTGAGGCGCTCCAAGCCAGATACAGAAGTTCTTAATTATTCCTAAGACTTAGGCAACCAAGTGAAGGGAACTATAAAAATATAGAAATGGTAGATATAAGAAGCAGCTTTACCCTTAGGGTAGGAAGTGAATAGATTAGATAGCTTAACAGGCAGTAACAATCAAATTTGAACTCTCAGTTTTTATTCAACTTGTCTAACTGCTCACTGTGTCCCACAACCTGATTTCAGAAACACAAATATAGTGGAAATGGAAGAAAGTATTTTCAAATACCCTGCCTCACCTCACACTCCCACTGCTTTATCTCCTTAGATGGAGGGATTTTAGCTTTCTGTTTTAGCTTCAAAGTGTCATTAATAGTTCTTTAGAACTGATGCTCCAAGAACCAGAACAAAATATGAGTAACAATGCATTATCTAATCAAATTGCATTGAAATTACTTCAAAATACTGACTGGTTGCTAAAGAAGTTTGGAACTCAGTCTCAGTGAAAATAGAGAATACTTATACCCAAATCACATGAATTAGAAAAGGTGTGACCTTTGAGTTCTCTATTGACACTCAGGCTAATTTTTTAAAAGGACTAAACATATCCATATACGCTGCAGAAGAAATGACTTGAATGAATATATTTCCTGTATCTCCCCTGCAGTCTCAAACTTTTGACCAATAAGTAACATTATTACTGTAGCTTGTCCCAGATGGTGAGTAAAACACGAGTATGAATTACTGATCCAGTAACCTTATCTAACCATAGACTAAACTGTCCCATAGCTAGGTAAGTGTCTTTTCAATCCTGGAAGGTTTGGCAGTAAGTACAGAAATGAATAAGCAACTCAAATCTCTAGCTTAAATACTGTTGTGTTAAATTAAAGCTAATCCTTAGTCTTTATTTGAAGTGATTATAGTATTTAAAATAACTTGGCATATTGAATCTGAAAGATTAAGCTTCTGATGCCAAATTTAAATCAGTAATTGATTTTAGATTTATGATTTAAATTGAAATTTCTACAGGAATTTGACCATTTGTAAATAAATTGAAAAGATCATGCGAATTTGAAATTTTCTTTAACTTACCAGGTATATAATGATTACTTAAGTAGTTGGGAAGATTTTGGTTGTTAGGATTTTAAATATTCTCTTTCAGACATTTTAAATACTTAGAGAAAATTAAATGTATTAAGTACATATGTGAAGTTTAAAAGTCTAAGTATGTTTAATTAATTAGGTCTATAAATGAGACTGATTGTTTAAAAGGTATGTATCAGTTAAGGTTCAGTCAAGAGACATAAACTGAAGTCACACAGCAATTGTAAGAGGAAAAGTTTTAATATAAAGCATTATTACCTATAAGAGGGGATTGGAGTAATAAGGGATTGTCTAGTAATAAGTGATGAGAACTATAGAGAATTTAGGAATATCAGATACAAGTAGTAATTTTACCTTTATAGCAAGACAGAGCACACTAGAAGAAGCCTATCCAGGGCTGAGATCTAGACCTTGCTGGAGAAGGCTCACTGGATGAAAGAGAAGCATGCTGCTACAGAACCTTCTGAGGGGGTGCTGTGGGAAGCTGCTGGCTGTCAAGCGCTGCTAACTGCTGTATATTGCAGGAAGTAGGTCCCGGAAAAGCCCTCCACACTGCAGGAACCTGGAGGTGGAAAAGCCATCTGCACTGAAAGCTCTAGACTTTGGAGAAGCCACTCATGCCAAGTGGACGGAGCACTTGGAGAAGCTGCACATGTTGCAGGAGCCTTCCAAGAAGAAGGCGTCGGAACCAGGAGGAACAGCCCCTTCCTGCTGCAGTGTCTCTCTAGCACCCACTACTGGCAAAGCTTAGCATCACACCAGATGGCAAAGGAAAAAATATTCAAGGGATCAGTTAGGATCAATTTTTGAAGAGCAGGTAATGTTGAGTGGGGAGGTCCAATCGACAATAGTTACAGAGAATTTTGTCTGTTAACTTAATTGAAATCAATAAATTATTTTCATTTAATGCCCAAGTTACTGAATTCATAAATAGATTAATAAGACTTTCTAGTTAAATTGAAAGGCTTAACTTAAAAAAAAAAAAGGTTTAAAACTATGACTGATTTTAATAAATTAATATTAATTTAAAACCCAGGTAACTATAAATGAAACCAATTTCTTTCTATGCTCAAAAGTTACCCTTGGATATAAAAATTTCATATTGACACTGGGGTCTCTCACTTTCTGAAGAATAAGGTAGAGTAGAAAAAAAACTAAGTTAATTTTTACATAAAGAGATAAGAATGGGAGCAGGGGAAAGAAAAAAATAGAAATTAGGATACCTATGAGGAGACGCTAGAAAGTTTTGAGCACAAGGCTCAGGAAGCAACTGACATTGTGAAAAAATTAGAGAGGAACAGACAAGATTTTTGAATAAGTGCTTTTGTATTTTGAATTAGGTCTCTTTTACTGTCCTTCAGAAAATGCAAGTAAAAATTGGAATCACATAACTTTTTAGTTATTTTTTTGTTGCTGAATTGTGTTTCCTTACCTGAGACACTATTGGGAAACTCAGCTATGGGAAACTCAGCTATGTGAAACCCTGAAAATTTTCTTGATATTACTTAAAAAATTAAATCTGACTAATAATCCATTTGAAAAGTAAATGCTCCGCTAAAGCTCTTCCAAAGTCTATGACATCAGCAGCCTGGACTGGAGAGGTGACTCCCTTTGGAGGGCTGCATCGATGACAGAGTCAACCATCCAGGATGTTGCATTTGCACCCTCATTTGTATACCATATGATACCGCATGGACTAAAGGAGTGAGGAAAAGCCTTATATACCTCTATATAAGCATTTGATAGGGTTAATCCTTAACAATGCTTTCCCTTGTCCATCCAAGTACAGAATCAATAAAGAGAGACCTAAAAGTCAGATAGATTATTGATGAAAGCTGATAGTGGAGCCTGGTGACTTAGGTCTACTGGCCAAGTAAGCCTGGTACTACTTTGCCCTTATTTAAACAGACTTACCCATCCCCAATCATTGGAAGTGCTGAACAACCATAAGCTTCCCTTGGAAGGGCAGAGCGGAGTGAAGGAAGGAACTGAAGCTCCTTAACTCAATGTCCTCAAATGCATCAATTATTTGCTGTTTCTTCATTTGGAAATATGAAGCAGAAGAAACAAGTTTCTCCCCAGATATTCCCTAACCTAAATGTTGATTAAGGGTGTGATTATTCCTTTGAAGAAAGAAATCATCTTTTACTAACTACTAGTGGGCAATTTGGATTTTGCTCCCAGAAGACTCTGAAGTTGATCAGAATAGTACAGGATAGGACAATACAAGATCATTCTATACTCAAGGCTAAAAATTCACTCTGCTATTTAGTTCCCCAACCTAAATCATGTCTAGTCATTATGTCTGATGTAGCTTATTAGTAGTTCTTCGATGAGATTACATGACAGTATAAAGACTCTCCAGCAACAAAAAGACTGTGGCATATTTGAATTTAAACCATTTTCACTTATGAAATTCACAAGGAGAAAATGAAGTTCAAAGATTAAAGCCACAAAGACTCGTGGGATGCACAGAACATTAAAGGCTCTTACCTCCCCATTGGGCCCCTGCAGAGTAGACTGTGTACTGAGCACAGCCAGCTCTCAAAGAGACAGGAAGTGCCACGTCAGGCCTGCCCTTCTCCTTCTCCCAAACCTGCCAACCAGTGAAACTCTGGCAGAGATCTCCAAGGAAAGAAATACAGAGTAGTAATTACACCCAATGGAATATTATTCAGCCATAAAAAGACTGAAGTTCTGATACATGCGAACATGTAGATGAACCTTGCAAGCATGGTAAGTGAAATAAGCTGGACACAACGGGACAGATATTGTATAATTTTACTTGTATGAAATATCTAGAATAGGCAAATTCATATAGACAGAAAGGAGATTAGAGGTCACTAGAGACGAGGTTTTGGGGGAAAGGGAAGATGGTGAGTTATTGCTTAAAGATTACAAAGATTCTGTTTAGGACGATGAAAAGTTTTGGAAATAGTAGTGATGTTTATACAACATGTGCATACAATTAATGCCATTGAATTAAATTGTACCTTAAGAATGATTATAGTGTCAAATTTTGTATTATATATGTCTTACTACTGCCAAAAAAACCAAAAGATTAAATAAATGGCGATTATGTCAAAGCAGTGTTTAATTCCCTAAAGATTTCTGGTAAGAGTTCTGATGATGTAATGCAGTTTTCAGCAAACACATGGGCTGTACATCTGGAGACCATCTCTAATATAAGAATTCTGTTAGAGATTTCTTTCCATTTTCATGTCTAAATGTTTCACTTCCTCATGCTTCAAGCCAGCTTTTGTTTAACTTTATTTTTTTCCACTGTCTGCTTGTGTCTACACTCTTTCTCTTCTGGTCTCCTTTATTCTGCTTGATATTCACATTTTCTATACTTGGAAATGACCCTGAACACCTCAAATCTTCTTTCTGATTTCCTTAGTCTGATATTGAGGACCTGGAAAGGGTTAGAATGGGAGAGAAGTGTTTTCAATGGACTTAGTGAAATTAACAGGGAATTCCATGTGCATAGTAGAGGCATTGCCAATTCTCGTGCCCCTCATTTGCCGGGGGAGAAGAGGAGGAATAAGCACCTACGAATATTAACAGCCTGGAACTGTAAGTTACTGCAGCCTCAACTAAGTAATTCCCCAGTATAATACTTTCCTTGATGATCTCCATACTACACGAGGGCTCTCCTGACACTGGCTTCAAATGTGAGTTCTGAACGGGTGCTGCCATACTGAGCAAGATCAGAGGGCCACTCATTCCCAGCTAGAGATGGCATGCCTTCTTGTGTTTCCAAGACAAGGCTTTATTTTAAAAGTTTGTAAAACTTAACCTGAGAGAACGTATACGAGTCTCAGTACCAAAGGGGGAAAAGATGATCGCAGAAATTAGTCTTATCAAGTAAAAACCATGGCACTAACATTTTTCCTAAACTTATGTCAGCACCCAAAATAGCCTTCAGAAGTGTAGGAGGAAGAAAATTCCTTCAAACAAAAGAAACTTAGAAAAATTCTTTGCCTTTGAAAATGTCTTTCAATCTCTCTCAGATCAAAATACAAAGCTTGATTTGCTTACCCACCTACATATATTTTTCTTTTTTAATCTCAATATCAGAATAACATAATAGCCCTCACATAAATCTGTCTCTGACAAAGCTGATTCATCATTACATATGCCAATGCTGGACCACACTGTGGCTCCTGTAATATCAGCAACTCAAGGTTAAGTAGGTTGTTAGTCATTGAATTCTAAAAATAAGAATGGTATTTCTTGAAATTCATCATGCTTTTCATGCAGCTGAAGGTAATTTTCTCTAGATTTGTAAAGTTCTCTAGATTGGTATTCTATTCACTGACCTTAAGCCCCAGGGTGATCTCTGAGCTACAGGATTTGTTGTTTAAACTATGCAACTGGCTCTAGCCAAGATGATATTTTTTCCGCGGGACCTATTAACATGGGACATGGTTGAAAATTCATTGCCCACAAGCTATGGGGTTAATAGGGGTACTTCTGCCTGGTTCCAACGGGAAACTAGTTTTCACCCAGACCCCAAGTTCGTTTACCAAAGGAGACTACCGGAACCCAGCTATTGAGCAATCATTTTGGAGTCTACATTTTATAAAATTTACTAAACTGATAAAAAAGTGACAATCTTACAAAATAAGTCCCTTTCCCAAAACATTTTTTTCTGCTTAAATTAAGAATTCTTTATAACACTTCTCATCCTCTATCTCCCTTCACCCTCTTCACCTGCCCTTTACCCCATGTATAGCCACAACTTAAACTAATTAAGAAATTATTTTACATCCTACTCCTTTGAGAGGCCTGAGTGCTTTTGTATGACACAGACACCATTCAAATGTGATATGTGACAATGCTTATTCCATTTTAAGTAGCTACAGCTTGGGGTGGGACTTTTAATGCAATAAATATATCCAAGGGACAATCAGAGGTGATATGCTGGTGATAGAGACTAGGTGAACAGAAGAATCAAAATCATACTTTAGGCTCAAGATGGCTTTGCAGAGCTAGAAAGACCTTGAAGACCATTTAGCATTTTAGACTAACGTTTCCACTTTGAAGAAGAGAGTTGCTGAGGCCTGAGAAGCTGAAAATCTCCTGATTCAAGTCCAGGCCAGACAGCTGCCTCTCTGTGATGAGCTCCTACATGGATATGGGCTAGCTAAGATTGCACACCACTTGTTCTCAGTCCCCATCTATGTGCTGGCTACTGTTGGTTTTGTGATACAGTAACAAAAGGAAGGTGAAATGGGGCAAAAGTGGAACAGGATTGACCCCTTTCCTCACCCTCAAGAATAAACAGGTAACTTCGGAAGTGTTATGGCCTCTTGAAAATCACATGGTTTAATAAATCAGTTCTGGCTTCGGATACAGAAACATAGATCCCGGCCATGTCTCTGGCACCCTCTACCCTGTTCCTTAACATTCCCTCTGCCAGAGTTTCCCCCAGCTCAATTTCCAACATCCACGGGCAGGTCAGAAGACAAGTAGGCAGCACAGCATCTTCTTGTACTTGTAAGAAAAAAAATTAAAATTTACTTTGCTGTTTAATAGAATGATGACAAGAGAGCTTGCTGCTGCAAAAAAGAAGTTATTTTATAAGGTTCATTTATATGTATGTATGTATGTATGTATGTATGTATGTATGTATGTATGTATTTATTTATTTATTTATTTATTTAAGTTTATTGGGGCAATATTGGTTAATACAATTATATAATTTTCAGGTGTACATTATCATTTGACATCTGTATATTCTATTGTGTGTTTACCACCCGGAGACCAGTTTCTTTCAGCTACCATATATTTGATCCCCTTTACCCACTTCACCCTACCCTTACCCCTCTATATTTGACCCCCTAAGGTTTAAACTGGGCACAATGACTCCATTTCTTGCAGCAAGGGTTGCATTAAAGAAAGCTTCATTAATATAGTTATAGTGGGCAAGAAATTTCACTGGTTTGGTGAGCTCAAGAAAGAAAAAAAAGAAGGGGAAGAAGGAAAAGGGGCAGGAGGAGATAGAGAGAGAGAGAGAGAGAGAGAGAGAGAGAGAATTTTTAAATCCAAGACACTAATTTTTAAATCCAAGACTCTTATTAAGTCATTTTTCCCTGTTACACATTAAATGTAATGCTACGGGACTGCCTTACTAGTGGGCAAGTTCTTTTATGCTACTTGATTAAGATAACATCCTTGGATTTAACTTTATGCTGATTTCTAAACTGTGGCAGGTTGCATTACAGCAGTACTCCACCAGCCTTTAAAACATGAAGCAGTCCCAAATTAGCTTTCCTGATGAATCTCAGGAATGGTCCTACTCAGGTCTAAGTCACTATGTATCCTCATCTGATCATGCTGCTCTTCTCAGAGAGGAGATTGACACCTTGGACCATATATCATATTCATGGCAACACAATCATCTCAAGTGAGATTCTTTCCTTCCAGTATTCACTGAAACTAATTTTAGACTCACTTAGTATTCCATTGTCAAACACAAAGGAAATTCCATGTCGACCGCAGCCTGCTTTTATCCATGACAAGGAGAATGGTCCGAATGACTAACTGTCTACCATCTTCATACTGGCCTTGCTCTGATGTGATAACTCAATATCAAAACATTGTCTTTCCATTTTGGAGATCACATGTCAAATTATGTGAATAATTTGTGTTTTCTCTCAGTATACATTTTAATGAAAGACATTTAAAGATGGAAGCAGACCGTTCCAGTGGAAACCACGTTGCCTTTGGGATGGAAAGCTGGATTTGGATTCTGTCTTTCATCATTTAATAACTATTTACTAATGGTCTACTCCTTTTCAGACACTTTGCTAGGAGTTCTGTCACTTACCAGTCCTGTGACCTGGGCATGTTATTTAATATTTCCACACTTTATTTAGGCCAGGACTTTTCTGCAGTGTCAAACTGCCCAAATGTACATGGCAGCTCAGTCTTAGAACGTCCAATGCCATACTTCCCACAAGGATGTGTGTGTTCTTTTGCCAGTGTCCCTTGTCTGAAAAGTAAATACAAGCATAGACCAATTCTCTCTCCCAAACACATCAATGCACAATGTAGACAAATAGAGGGTGGTTCAAGATGGAAAGAGAGGTGGAGTCTTTTTAGCCCCTAGATATCTAGACTCCGGGTCAATAGTCCCTGTTATAAAAGTTTGCCAGGAAAGCAACTGGCCTAGAGAAATTGAGAGTGATCCAATCTATGCATATGTAAAACTCTCAAACATCTGCATGTTTATCCTTAAAAATCATGAAAACCCATCTCTTCAGTGCTAAGGCCATTTACAACATATATGACCCTCAAGTCACTTAACATTCCCAGGTAGTTATGGGTCTTACTGATATTATTATCATCATCCTCACTATCATCCTCATCTGGACTTCCTGGTCAAAAAGAACATTATATGAAGACCACCTCCAATCTCTCCAAGACAGCCTTTGTGGGTAGTCAGACTGCCTGGGTGAGGTATGAAATTCCGTTTTCCACTCATGGCTCTCTCAAACATGGAAAGGCTGTCTGCCCACTAGATGTCTATCTCTGTGCATGCCCTCCTGAACCAGCCCAGAAATTTAGGACTGAATGGGAGTCGTAGCGACCTTACACACTTGATCCCATTAGTTGAGCAGAGCCAGAACTCCTCATTCTTCTTTTCAATAAATGACAGTAAACGGCAGCTGGGCTGGTCACTGGGCATGACAATGAAAGCCATCGGAGCCCCCATTTCACGACAGGCCCCAAAGACTCAGTCTTCTGGTTATAATAAGAGAAGGGAGGCAGGGGGTGAGTGGGCATGAGGGCTTCACTGTATTTCACTTTCTGAGACCAAGCTGATAGCAGAGTTCTAAGCCCCGCTCTTATTTTGAGAAAATCTCTTATTTTGAGAAAATTGCTTGGGAAACCACATAATCATCCAAGCCCCAGTGACCAGTTGCACACTTTGGCAGTGCTGGTACCTAAGTGCCAAGAGGAAGAGCATTTTTTAGTTCCCATATCTATGCCAATGACACAAAAATTTATTTTTCCAGAATGATGGTATCAGGAGCATTGCTGGTCAGAGCAGGGAGCCCTGATCCTCCTTATCTGTCCAATGAAGCCTCTATTTTCAATCTGACAGGTGAAAGGCTTATAGTATTTCTTCAGTTGTTTCGAATGCTTGCTTGGGTTTGTACAGCCAAAAGGATGTTTCTGGGAATATGAGAACAGAATCAGAGTTGAGTGGGTAGGCATCGAAGGAATTATGCCGTATAGTAGAATCCTAGGTTGTACCACACTGTGTGGGTTACACATCCAGCAGCCTTAGCCTCCTGTAGTAAAAGTGTGTGTAGTGAAATAACTC